>PVKA01012266.1:0-58347 GCA_004027165.1 Ctenomys sociabilis
TAAGTAAGCAGCTACACTCTTAATTCACTGATAAGAGATATTTGCTAAAATAATATCTGTAAATATAATGTCATGTATGCACCTTTTACAATACGAAAACACTATGAAAACTGTTTGCAATGTATTAATTTATCGAATCTGTATTGTTAAGGTGTCTTGAAACTGTCTGATTGACATTTGTAGTTCAATAAAATAAAAAAAGTAAAATAAAATGAAGAAGGAGAAGAAGAAGAAGAAGAAGAAGAAGGAGGAGGAGGAGGAGGAGGAGGAGGAGGAGGAGGAGAAGAAGAAGAAGAAGAAGAAGAAGAAGAAGAAGAAGAAGAAGAAGAAGAAGAAGAAGAAGAAGAAGAAGAAGAAGAAGAAGAAGAAGAAGAAGAAGAAGAAGAAAGCAAAAACAAAAGAACTGGCTCTCACCAGTCTTAACCTCTTTAATTTTCAGGGACTACACAGATGCCTTACATTCTTCAACCCCCTATTCCCTCCTTCTTCACATCGGCAAGTCGGTCTACACCAATTTTAAATACAGTCATAGCCTTTTTTCCTCAAAATCCACTCTAAAACATCAACTAATAATTCATTTTCTCCCCAACAGTATATGCCCCACCCTCCATTATTCAGGAAGCTAAAGACTAGGTAACAGCCAATGAAGCAAACAAGAGTACTGCCTTTTCCAGCGAAGCCTGGTGCTTCAGTTCTTTACCCTCACTCCTTTGCCCCTCCCAGCCAACTCTGCATGGCAGTCTCAGGTTCCAGGACTCATACATTGTCAGAGCTCCTCTATTGTGCTGTGCCTGATCCTCATATTCTCAATTTGTATGTTGACACTTAAACCTGATGCACTATATTAGACCTAAACATATATATGAATAAGATGGATTTTTTAAGACTTTTTCCCCCAATTCCAGTTATAAGAGATCTCTGCTAATTGACTTATAAAAGTTATGAAAATGGGCCAGGGAGACGGCTCAATGGGATAAGTGCTTCCCTGGCAACTGCAAGGGCCTGAGTTCAAACCCAAGTTCCAAAAAAAAAATTCTGACTAGTCTTTCATAATTACAAACTTAAAAAGGTCATCATAGTTTAACCTGGCCAGACATATATTTGAGTGTGCTCTTATTTTATAAAGATGCCCATATGTCCTGTATGTACTTGTTTGTTTTTCTGTCATTCTGTACACAACTGTTCTTTTTGAGCCATCTCCCTGGCCCCAGAGCTGTAAAATATAGTCTTAAAAGTATGCTTTCTCCTCAATTACTAGCTGGTAGAGGTGATATCAAAATTAATTTATGATTAAATAAAAATCATTAAAATGAGGAAAGATTATTGGACAAGACTCTTGATTGATGAATAGAGGGTGTCCAAATTTTGTTCACAATAAAGAGCCCCCAGTAATCTCCTTCAAACACATTTCCAATGCTTTGGTCATTGGTTAAAAGATAAAGTTTTTACAAAGATTAAAATAAGGTTTTTTTCATAAAAGATGCTCAATATATTAAACATATTCGTGCCTTCCAATATGCTATATGCTACAATATCAATTTTCTTTCATATTTAAGCATATACCTTTCTCTTCTGCTCCAGATATTTATAATAATAGGTTCCTGTCAAGCCAACATGGGATCATAAGCCAAATGATAACTTTCTTACTAAAACTTATGAGCTATGTATCCTATGTATGCCGCATTACATTTAGAGATGAAGATTCCTGTCAAATCAACATGAAGTAATCAGCCAGATAACAATTTTATGACTAACCTTATGTGATATATATCCTATGTATATTTAGAGATGCAAAAGGGGGATTTTGTATGACTGTTATGCTACACTAGTATGTATGATGATTGATGTCAAATGATCTCTACAAAATTATATAACTGTTGTCCATTAACATTCTACAGGAATTTAACTGCTAAAATGTCCCATGGTTGATAAGAATTAATAGTTCTCTTACATCTTATATTTCAATGAACTTGATACTCAGAAAAATTCTAATAATCAAATGTGTTGCTCCAAACTAAGTACACTAACGTAGACCCAGATTCTCAAAAAAAAAAAGAATTATTATTTATTACTATTTTATATTCCTATCTGTTCCTGACATTCATGCCAAGCTAAAAATGACAAATCTCAGTCCTCATATTCCATAGGAAAACTTACTTAATCTAACTTTCCATGTTTTCAATAATAGAGACCAAAATTATCTACACACACTGCCAATTTTTGGCTGTGACACTCGGGACTCCTATCAAAGCAGAACCTTGGCAAAGTAATGCAGAGCCTAAACAATGCTGCCACCCAATCCAAATAGTGAGGGACATTGGGCAGGAGCCTGTCGCAACTTGTAGCCATCACTAGGACATCTATAAGCTCGAGGGTCACTGGATTTATGACTGCCCTGTCCGTCAGAGAGTGGTTAAGTCATCCAATTCCCTGCCCTCACAGGAAACCTCACTATGGTGAGATCTATGTACTTGACCTGCTTTGTCTGCTGCTGAAGAGCAACAACAGAGCTTGCGTTCCATGGCCTACATTGAGATACCCTTGTCAAGACTCCCAAGTCTCACTGGATATCCCAGGTTTAAAAAAAAAAAAAACAACAAAAAAAAAACAAACCAAAAAAAAAAAACACTTTTCTTGCTGACACAGAGACCACATATAATGTTATTCTTGAGTTTTAAAATCATTATATTAACTGTAAAGTCTCCATAATGGGTGTTGGTGGCCGACCTACATGACCTCTTCAGACAGGCTCATTCCTTGCTGACTTAAGACACTGTTCTTTTAATTTCCTTGTGATGCTAACATTGATCCAGACACACTCTGATCTCAACAGCTCACATAGACAATCCTGCCTCAAGGGTTCCGAGATAGTCCTCACTTCTTTAACCAATCTTTTGCTGCTGATTTCGAGACCCTCGATCTCCAGCCTGGCCACTCATTCAATATATAGATGACCTCTTCATTCACTTCCTCTCTCATGCCCTGGCCCTAAAACACACAGCTGCTTTTCTCAATTTCCTGTCAAGTTGAGGTTACAGGGTCTCTCCCTCCAAAGCTCAGACAGCTTCACCAAGAGCCAAATATCTAAGACTCACTCTGACTCCCACTACTCATGCAATCAGTGCTGACCACGAAGCCCTTCCTCCTGACCTTCAGGTGTTCACCACAAAATAACAGGTCTTATCCTTCCTTCATCTGTCTAATTTCTTCCACCTCTTGGTTCCCAAATTTGCTTCCCTGGCAGACCCTCTCTATAAAACATCAAAATGTTCCATGTCAAAGCCCCTTAATCCTACTGCTCCTATACATTACTTCTTTCACAAACTACAACAGGCCCTCCTAAGGTCCCCAGCTCTCTCTTTAGCCAACCCAAGTGAGCACTTTACCCTATATATTTCTTTTCAGGGTCACAATACAGTGGGCATTTTACGACATAAAAAGAGACCATCTTTTCAGGCAGTAGCCTACATTTCTAAACAACTGTAGACAAATCAGTTGGTGGATAGATTCCATACCCCCAGATAGTTACATACTATCACAAGAGACAAAATTTTATTTTAACAAAATCTATACAGTGGTTTTGTGGTACTGCAGATGACCTTTTAATCGCACTGATATCAAAAACTAAAAATTGATAGTCCTCCTCTTCAACATGGTCATGGTAAAATGACAGTCAGATCATAGATCCCCCTCTTCCTTCCTCTCCTGTGTCCTTCAATCATGACGACATATACTCATAATATGCTGTCGTTTTAAACTTTTTTCAAGGTTTCTTCAGTCTCTCATGTGAGCTGTTACAAACTATAAACTTCTAGTCCTAGCTGAGACACCTGGCTCTAACTTCTACAGGGGTGTGTACTGTCATCCTGTCAACTCCCCTCACCCCCAAGATGATGCCCCAGTTCAGCAGAAAGCAGTCTAAGAGACATGTTTCCCCTTGTATAACAACCAAAAGCTGGGAAAGATAGGTTATGGCCCTAGTATGAATAGCTGAGTTATTATGGTGGTCATCCAGTATGGCTGAAGCCTTCAAAATAACAGCTTATCTTCCCAGAGACCACCTCCCCCCTTCTTCTCACACTCAGCCCAGGGTGCAGTTTCCTTTCACCTTTCCTGCCACCTCAGGGAAGGCCCCAATCAGTTCCTCAGGTACATCTAAACATTCCCCTCAAACCCTAACCCTGGCAAAAGGCCATAAAAACCTCAGCCTTCCTTGGTTTCAATCCAGAGAACTTCTTATCCTCCCCAAATTCTCTCCATGTCTTCCAAGATAAAATGCCCCTTTTCCTTTTTCCTTCTGCCGGTTTCTCTGCTGTGACACTGTCCAAACCTATCACTGGCATTTATTTGCACTTACAACACCAAATATTTACTTTAAAATAGTATAGGCCACAATATGTGAAAAGATGTAAACAAGGAGAAATAATTCCTAGTCGGTATTATATTGAAAGTAGGAATAATAATCATCTGTGAAACATTTTTATTCTTAAATCAGAGGAATTAACTACACCAGGAAGTGGCATGTTTTAGAAATGTAGTCTTCAAAGAAAGGCTCATTTTTCAAAAACTTTGTCCTATGTCTTGATACTACTGGAAGGTGGTGGAACCTTTCAGAGCAGGGATGTAATAAAAGGAAATTAAGTCAGTGGAGGTGTGTCTTTGAGGGGACCAAGACTCCAAAACCTCAAAGTCTGAAGAAAAAAATGTATCCTAGCTATTGTAATATCCTCATTTAATATTCATTTTTCCTTCCAATATATTGTTTATATAAAGTTTTATCAAAATTATTTGCTGACAAAACCATTCACTTTGTGAAATCCAAACATCTTAGCCACAACTCAAAATTCTTCATAAAACTTATACACATTTTCAGGACTACTTTGCTCTAGTCCATTAAATCATCCATATACTTTTAAGAAATAAAAAGTATATCACCAATTTTATGTTGCACTGATTGCTGTGTGCTTCACTAACTTTGCACCCATCTACTGTATTATGTTTTTATTGAGAGATTAATTGCTGTGAAGCAGAGTGGTTCATGCAGTTCTGGGAGGAAAGATGGGGAAAGGGTAGCAAAATAAAGACTAAAATCTGAGGACAAGTGGAGCCCTCTTTCTCTGGATGGGAGAAAATAATACTGCTCAACTACCATAGGGACATTAATTTATATATTTGACAAAGTTAATATGTGATACAAGATTACCTAGGAAAAACTAATGGTTTTCCCTAGGTGCTTTTTTCTTAAACTGGTCTTGTTCCAATTCATGTGGACAATTTCTAGCTTCAGTGTCTGCCTACAGTCAGTAGCATATCTACATTTCAATGGATATATTTATTCCTGATCATCTAAGATAGAATTATTCTCTTGTTTATTAAGCTTCAATGGTATTTGCATGTCACCGATGGCTTTATATATTTGATTGACTTGTAGTTATTTTTAATTCATAAAAGTAGTATTATATTCCACATAATTTCATGAAAATAATCACCTGTTATTCCCTATTGTTCCAGCATAGCTATCTTAACTTTTTTGATATTTTCCAAATACACTTATTCATTTTATGAAAAAGAAAATAATCAATTGTGAGTATGCATAAAGATTTCTTGATATTATCCATCAGAGGAAGAGCTTTACCAGCTATACCTATAACCAACTGTCATGTCCACTCAGATTAAGCCCTATCTAGTCTCGTTTGTTACATAGGTGTGGTAATGGTAAAGTCCTGCCTAAAAATAATTACCAAAACCAAAAATCATATGAATAATTAAAGATACAGTTAAGATAATGTTCTCTTGCTATGAATAACTTTCCCATGTATGATTTTAAGCCTTATAATGAAGAACTGGGTGCTTTTTTATTTCTTGGAGTATTTTGTACACTAAATTGCACATAAATGTTCGGTAGTGATTATGCCAGGTTAAGCTCAGGAATGTTGACTACAAATTCTATATCTATAGTTGCCAAACTGGTTAATAAAATATTACTTCAAACAAGTAGTTTCTGTGATTTAAAATATATTTAAAGAGGGACAGATATGCTGATAAATCACTGCTATTATGGACGATTGGTCTATATTGGGTAATTTTATTGAATTCAAGTGCATACAATCTTTGGACTGGCATCAAGTGTGAAAAATTCCTTCAAAAACTTCCCCAAATACTGTATCTCTATCTGCAATGGAACACTCTCTCTGACAAAACAAAACCAAAGTATGGATATGTTGGGAGGCATGGAAGCTAGGAAATTTGTCAAATGTGTATAGGTGGGACAAAGCCTCAGTACCTAAAGCAAACAAGCCATCCTGAGATAAACATCCTATCCGATTAAAGTCAGCTATTAGTCACTAAGAAACCTTGTGTAACATGTTACTTTCTTTGTAAAAGTATAAATAAAAGCCCCTTTTGTTATGGGAAAAATAAAAAAATAAATAAGGGAAAAGAGAAAATTAATACACATTTTAATCTGAATAGATATTGGAACGTTCTTTTCATCAAAGAAGAGATCAAAACCATAAAATATTTGAATTTCACTTTGACTAGAGAAATAAAGGAAGTAAATGTCTATCAGTTACAGAAACTGTGTACCTGATATGGAGAGTTGGGAAAAATCTAGACCAGTTATGAGCACAGAAATGAGCTACAGGGTTTAAAAAGATTTTAACAATTTTTTTTAATGCTGTGAATATCAAAATATGTTGTTTTAGAAAATAATGAACACTCTTCTAATTTTCTGTCCTTTGATATATGATTATTTGGTTCATAATTAAATATCTATATTTTCAAATATTATTAGTTTTTAAATCCCAGTTATACCTATATGGCATTATAATTTATTTCTTCCTGAGCTGTGCCCCTGCATTTGTTTTGATCTAACAAGATTAAAGTTACTTTGTAGGATGAGAGCAGTCCACTCTTTGAGTGCATCAAGGGCACATAATCACTTTGTCAGGAATTTCTATCCCGTTTTAGTGTCTCTATCATCTTTGATTTAGATGACAGAATAAAAAGGAGTGCATTAGACAGACAGTCTGAAATGCTGATAGCAGTAAAGTTTAACTCTTCTTATTATCTAACATCTCTAAAATGTAAACAGAATGCTTTGTTACCTATAGGACATTTTGCCTGAAAATAAAATTTCTTAAAATTTTATTTTATTTTTAAGAGTAGGAAGAATTTATTGAGGGAAAAATATGTTCCTGTTTTAGAAGGACAGAAGGAGGCTTTGAAAGTGGGTTTTCCACCAACTCTGATTCTCAAGGGTATTTTAGTGAGACTAGTCATGATGTGAGGGGAACTGTAAGTGAGATAGAACAACTAATGAATATGATTGCAAGTATAGTTGCTTAGGTAATACTGATCCAATGGCAAATGATAGGTTGGGTGTGATGTGGACAAAAAACAGCAAGATTACAGCAAGCATAATCTCTAGGATAATATACATTGAATGGTGAAACAAATCATGTAACAAGTGCAAATGGAACAGAGAAGGATTTTCCTGGAAGGGGTAGATTAATGTTCAGTTTTCCACCCTAAAGTAATTGATACCTACTGAAAATATCCATCTCTGATGCTTATCCCTAAGGTCAGTATGTGGGTGAGTAGTGTTTTTTCTTTTCCTTTCCTCCAAGCCTGGCCTTCCGTAAATACTTCTCCAGCCAAAGGTGTCTTCTGCACTGATCCCTTGAGGGCTCAACCCCATATGACTGCTAAAATATTCCTACCAAAATTACCTATCAAAAATGTCCCCTTCTGAAGAAGTATTCTTAACTGCCATAATAAAGCAAATGTCAAATACCAATCTGGTACTTCCAGCTGAAGTGGGTCATTTTTGTGACTGACAGTCAAAGACACTACAGAGGGTCTATCTAAATGTCTTTAGTAGACGCCAAATGCTCTTGCTTTGGGTAGAGGCACAGCTTTAAGTTTGGAAGATATAAGGCCACAATAACAGTTGTGTGCATGAGCCAAAAAGGAAATCAACAGATTAATTATGAATATATCCAGCAAGGGTTTTCACCAGGAGGAGCCAGTAATACCTTTCCATAAAGAGCATTAGGAGTAGGTACAGGGAATTTCAGAATCAGACACGTCATTAACAGCTATTGAGATATTAGCATAAAGAACAGGAATATACACTCCATATTCTGCTCTTATGAAAAGACCAGCTGACACCCACTGAGTATAGTTAGGTAAAGCCTAGATGTGTTACATGACATCCTTTAACCCTAGGGAAAGGATACGGATAGAAGCCAAATGATTGTACCAGTGAAACACACTTCTAAACCATAAATACCATAGGCAAGATAAGTCTTTAGATTTGTCAACACTTCCTGCATTTCTGCCTTGTAAACATACAAATGTCAATATGCCTCTTCCTATCTACCCATGAGGTACCAGAATTATAAATTGTTTCCATAGGAACAATGACTGTCTTCTGTGGCTTCCTATCTAATGCAGGGATGATTGAGGTGGTTTGCTGCAATGCAGTCATTGGCCTGTAAAATTATTATGTGTATACATTTTTGGAGGTTGTCCATTATAAGCATTTTAGTAGAGTTTGGCCATTGGGAATAGAAGTGAATTTTCTGTTCCCAACATGCAAGGGCTTTTCTACCAAGATGTCCTATAGAGGAGGTTACCATCGATAATCATGCTGTACATTAAAATAGCCATCTTGATGTCTACATTTTTTGGCCCTCAGAATATGACCCTTACTCTTATTTAATAGGGGTCCTACCAGAGTCTTTAAATAGGCTTCAATGATATGTTTAGAAAAAAATTTCTATTATGTACAGGATTGCTAAGAGCATAGTTTATATGTCACACAGCTATATTGTAATGGTGAACTAAAATATGAACAATTGATCTCTTTCATAACTCATCAATATAGTACTCTAATTAATTCTGGTCATCTCCTTGAAGTAAGGATACTCATCAAGAAAGTGCACATGTACTGCACAAGGTGAACAGAACACATATCCCACAAGATGTTTCTTGTCATGACACTGTATTCTTGTGCCCACTTTAGGAAGGAATTGCATTCTCTCTTAAGTGGTAAAGTGATTTGTAAAAGGGTTAAGAGTAACATCTTTCTACTCTCTAAACACTTTTAATTTTCTGTTCCTTTGCTCAATTTCTTGGATATTGATTATTATGTGTCTGGGTGAAGATTAATTTGATTATGGCTGGTTGGAATTCTATATGCAAACATTTTTTTATTGATGCTAATTAAAATATCTCATTGATACCTATTAGTCTTATACTGTGTTTCCTTGCATCATCTCGAAGTTGTTGCATTGTTGTTCCCTGATTTCTTGTTATTTTTTAAGAGGTGTTTCCTTTCATGTTTGCTAGCTGCAGTGCTATCATCAAGGTAGAAAATTATACCTTCTGTTTCTTTACAAGTGGTTTTGCCAGATTTCAATGGAATTATTAATGTTCTGGATATCTGTCTGCATCCATTTCATGTATTCTAGTTCCTTCTTATATTATTCATTCAGTGTTTCTATCATTTTTTCCTATTCCTTCCATTCTTTTATATATGTTTTGCTTAGATGTATTGAAAAATTCATTCATGATTGCTATTTATTTTTTTTACCTGAAAGATTATTTCTGGTCTTATTTCCTCCATAGCCTGATGGATTTGTTTCTTTACTTCAGTTGCTATCATCCTAGAAACTTCAGGTCTGTGATTTCCAAGTTCTTCTATGGCCTTGTCTTCTCAACTTGTTTTGGGTAGACTATATGTCTGAAATTGCCTTTTGTCATTTTTAAGCCCCCAATGTTGTACCTGACTGCAGTGATGGAAGGTTGACAGGGTATGGGAAAGCAAGGCTCTCAGAAGAGTGGGAGGTCAGGGTAGACTCACCAAAGCTCCTGCTGTGTGGGTGTTCAATGTGGTTTCCACCAAACTGAGAAGAGGGAAGCAAACTTCAGCTCAAGAGGTATTCTCTAATAATTTGTGCAGACTAACATTCTGCCAAGTTCTCTCACTGGTAGGTTGGTATAAGGTAGGGCTCCCCAGTGCTCCTGCAGGTCCCTGTGGTAGTCAGGTCTCCATGACACTCTTTAGGGTAAGGAGAGCTTCCCTGGCTCAAGGGATCTCTTGTGGGAAGGCTGTTTGGGTGGTGCTGAGGATGCTGAGCCTCCTTGGCAATCCTCACCACAAGGATGGGTGGCCAGGCTCAGTGGAACTCTGGCAGGAAGGCAGGGGTTCAGGGTTATCCTAGACTACCATGTACATCAGATGGTATTGAGCATTAGTAGAGGCTGGCAGGCTCAGGTGATCTCCAGTGGGAAGGCTGGGTGGGTGAGGTTAGGGCTGCCAAGTCTCACCAGTACTCTCATGGCCAATGACATTGAACATTTTTACATGCATATTTGTATTTCTTCATCTGAGATGTGCATATTGATAACAGATGTCTATTTTTGTTTTGGGTCTTTGAATTTTATGATGCTCCACACAGAAGATATTAAAACCTCCACCTGTAAAAGGCTCGAGTCAACAACTTCTGACATTACCAGTTCTGTGGATATCTCACTACTACTATGAACTACTGCACTATATTGGATCATTTTGCTGAATTCATGCACCTGTAATATTTGAATGGTAATGGAATACAATATCTGAAAAAAACTAGCCAAAAAAAAGGGTAGATAGCTGGGTGTAGTGGCTCATGCCTGTAATCCCAGCACTCGGGAGGCTGAGGCAGGAGGATTGTTGTGAGTTTGAGACCAGCCTGAACCACAAAGTGAGCTTAAGGCGAGCCTGAACTGCATAGTGAGACCCTTTCTCAAAAAGATAAAAAAGGGGGCACATAAATGAAGGACCATTTTGTAGTTAAAAAAAAATATGTGTATATATATATATATATATATATATATATATATATATATATATATATATATATGTGTGTGTGTGTGTGTGTGTGTGTGTGTGTGTATGCACAAATAATTAGGATACATATATAGCTACTTTGTCTTAGTTCAATGAGAAGAAAAATTGTATTAATAGTGTTTAAACAAGATATCATATCTGCATCTTGTACTATGAATAACTACTACAAAGACAATATTATGCAATGCATTAATTATTGTAACTGTTCTACTAACCTGTTTTGAAACTGCCTCATTGGTATTTCGTTCTCGATAAAACTAATTTTAAACAACTCTAAGAAGAAGGCTTCCTAGATATCTCAGCAGATTGAAGTGCCTGCCTAGGCAGACACAGGGACAATTGTTTGATCCCTAGTGTGCTGTGCTGGTCTTGTCTCTGAGGCACACTGAGACAGTGATTGAGACTGGACTTGGTGATGTTCGCCTATGATATCAGTGCTTTGGAGGCTGAAAACCGGATTATTGCTATGAGTTTGACCTGTGTAGTGAGGCCCTGTAGACCCTGTACTACATACATGCAAGAGAGAAAGAAAGTCCACCAAAATCCTAAATTTTTATTATCTGCTATATAAAGTGTCATGTTATCTGTAAACATTTTTTTGTGCAGTGTGTGACTATGCATCTTGGACTCGTAGTGATCTTCCTGATTTCTACCTGCCTATTGCTGGGATTACAGGTGTACCTCACCAAGCCCAGATTCCACTGCTGCTCAATGCACCTGGGGGTGGGACCAGTGAAGTATGTGATGCCAGGGATCAAACCCTGAACCCTACTCTTACCTAAGCAAGTGCTTAATCCAATGAGATATATTGTCAGCCTGATCTGTAAATAACCCCATTCTGGATTCTTCCCAACAATTAAAAATTCCTGGATTCTTCATGGGCTGGTTGCCCTAATACATGGTATAAGGGGAGAGGCCAGTCACCTAGATTCTTCCTGCAGCACCAGCTTCAGGGTTCTGAGTTCTTCCTGGGCTGGTTGGCAGGTGCTAAACAATCTTTTCTTTAACTATCTCTAAAATACATAAAGTCCCTGATGCTTCAAACATCATACTGGACTAATATTTGATTTGTGAAACTAGAATAACACCTTTATATCATCCATATTTGTTTTAAAATATAGTTTAAATAGAAAACTTCTAAGATCATGTGATTTTCATGCTGCTGTCATTAAACATAAAATATTCAGGAAATTCTTATTGCTTACCTAACAACCTTAGTTTCTAATATAAAAAAAAATTTCTTTTCATTTCTAAAATATTCATGATAAACTCTTCTTTAAAGGAAATAATGATGTGGGCTAAGAATGCAGATTAGTAGTAGACCAATTTTTTAGTGTGTGCTAGGCCTTGGGAACAATGCCCAGCATCACAAAAATGAAAATAAAAAGAAACAAACAATATCTTATTATTTTCCTATGACTAAAACACAATACTCAGTATACCTAATTAAAATAGATGTTTATTTTAGTACTTGGATTTTAGAGATTTCAGTCTATAGTTGGCTGGTTCCAAGGCTAGAAGAGCATGGTAAAGGGACCTTGCAGAGGAAAGCTATTCACAACATGAATAAATAATTTCTCTCATTTTTCTTTTGCCTCCTTCTATTTTCTTTACAAAACTCTTTCCACTCTATACCTTACTGTTTAATTGATGAGTTTTGTATTACTTCCTTAAGAAAACCTGGAAGTTATCCACTGTTGCTTAATTTCTTATTCATCACCCAGGGGAATGATTAAGAAAAAAGTCGATGGAATTTGAGAATTATCAAACTCGTAAAATGAGAAAAGACTAACATTACTAGTGTGCTACTTTCTATGCCCAATGGAGAAACTAGTTCTAGTAATAAGTCCTCCAAGAAGAAGGAAAAAATGATATTTTGAGAAGAATAAGTAAAACCATATTGATATGCTGAGCTGTAAAAGGCTTTAGTCAACAAATTCTGTGGATAACCCACTACTATTGTGGACTCCTGGACTGTCTTGGAGTGTTTTGCTCAAGCACCTGTAGTACTTAAATGCCAATAAAATACCCAACTCTGACAGTACTAAACAAAAAAAAGGGTATACAAAGGAAGAAAATTTTTGTATTTTTATATACAGAATACTTAGGATAGATATACAACTACTTTCACTTGATTCTATGAGAAAAGAGATTTGTAGTCATAGTGTTTGGACAGTATATCTTGTATGCTTCTTGTACTATGGATAACCACTAGGAAGATAACAATGTACAATGTATTTATTATAACTGTCCTATTAATCAGCTTTAAACTGTCTCATTGGCATTTGTCTCTCAGTAAAATAAAATTTAGAAAAAAGAGAGAAGAATAAGATTATGTGGCATCATGAACCATAGATTTCATGAAGATTCTTGATGCAAATGAGTAGCTGAAGAAGAAAGTTGAGCTTAAAATCATCATTCACACTAAATTATGTGTTAGTTTATTATGATACATTTCAACTGTCTATGCCTAGTTTGTTTTGGAATGAATGAAGTAATTACCAACAAAGGTCTTTTAAGTGGAAGATATTGCTGAAAAAGAATAGTCTTTTAAATCTTTTAATTAACCTTGTTTGTTTTTCTTTTTTTGTTTGACACAGGTTCTTGCTAAACAGCTCAGACTCATAGTGATCCTCCTATCTAAGCCTCCCCAGTGCTGTGATTATAGGTTTATGCCACCATGCTCAGTTTCTGGGCCTGGCACAGTACATCTGGGATACTGGGGCCAGAATGGCATGCAGTACCAGGGATCAAATTAAGGTCCTTGTACTTTCCAGACAGGTGTTTAGACTGTTTAGCTATTCCCTAGACATAACATAACCTTTTAATTTTTTTGAACATAATATGTTTATTGGGGGAAAGAAAGCTCCTACACTAGAGAGGGACAGGAGGAAGGCCCCAAGAGGCTGATCCCTGGGAAACTGTCTCCTCCAGGGACTTTTATAGTGTAAAACTATGCGGGTCTAAGGCGGAGAGCATGAGAATTTGCTTAGGTGGGCATGAGATAGGATAATACTATGGTTAACCAATGAGATTACAGGCACCATTGCTCACATAAAATTTACTAAGTCCAGGACCAAATGGGGAAATGAGTCACATAGCAAGTGGGCACAAATATAGAACAAGACTTTGTCCTGTAGCTAGTCAGTAGTAGTCAGATTAGTGATTCTTTCTGTCTTCTTCAGGATGATGATCAATCCTGGATGCTAATCTTTAGGGAGGTAAGCTTTTGTTTGATCCTTGACTTCTAGATCTGGCCCACAGTAGTAGCATCTGTCTCTTGCACAGTTGGAATGTATCTTGTCTTTTGTGCTGTCTCCTTGAGGGCCTGGTCCTGTCTGAGTGCTGTAATATTTTTATCTAACTTAGCTACCTGCAAAATTACTCCCTCTGAAGAAGTAACCCAAACTGCCATGAGGGAATTATGGGTGAGGACCACTCTAGCTTCTTCAGGCTGAAAGGGGTTGTAGTTGTCATACTGGCAATCAGAGATACTCTCCAGAGGTTCTATCTAGAGGCTCTCATTAGACACCAAACATTTTTATCTTGGGTAGGCAGAACACTTTTAAGTCTGGAAGATACAAATCCAAGGAAACTATTAAACATGCATGGGCCAAATAATAAAATCAACAGGATAATTATGAATATAGTAAAAAATTATTTTCACCAAGGAGACAGTATTGACTTCCTATAAAGATGATAAAGATAGGGTCAAGGGGACCTTAACATATCACATGCCATTGATTTGACATCTTTTGAACAGCTATTGAGACATTAGCAAAAGAATCTAGAATTCAATAACCATTCAAAGGCTGTAATTTTAAAAAGACTAATCAGAAATTTTTGTAGTTGAATTGGCAGAGATCTCTTAAATGTGGGGTTTAATCCCCTTTTTGTCTTCCATGGCCATTGGGTATTATCTCAAATAAACTGTCCTTTTATGTCTCACCAACTCTATTATTACTGGGGACACATGAATTGCCAGACCGAGGGAAAACACTGAGTGCTCTCCTGTTGACAAAGTGGGCCACTGGCTGGGTAACTACTGACAAGTCTGCAAGAACTTCTATCAAATGTCTAACAGGCTTTTTGCTTATATTGGCAGTTAACATGGGCTCCCTGAGAGATGAAGAAGATCCATGATCTTAACAATCTGAAACTTTCTCTGATTCCATCAAGAATACTTTTTTTCCCTCTCTAGCAAATTTAGACAATTTTCTCCTTGAAATGTCTCTTCTCTCTGTCTGGATCCAGGGAAGCATATGTTTTCCATTTCTCAACTGGCCTTCATTACTGTAGGATGCTAGTATCATTATTTTCATTTTCTCTCTATGATTTTATTTTGTAGCCTTTCTACTATGAAACACTTTCTGAGCAATTTCTATCAACTGAGACAAATTCATTCCTGCAAACCCTTCTAACTTCTGTGCTTGTGTCAGATATCTGGGGCCTACTAAGCAAGATATAACTTTTTGGTTTTAAAACCTCATGTAGGGAACCATGCCTAAAGAATGTGAACATAGCTTTTCTTATAATGACGCAGGAAACCCTAAGAAGGCTACAAATCCTGAGACATCTCAGCTCATCTGGGCTGTATGAGGTGAACAGTTAGTTAAGGCCTTAATATGTGTCTCAATAGACAAAATCTTGTGAATCCCAGTAAAAGTATTTTTAATCTAGCATATTTGTTATAGATACTGGCCTGATTACCTAGGTTTTGGTATCTTCTAGGAAAGAACAAATTTTCTGAGAAAATAGAGTGTGTATAATCAAAGCATGAGCATTTGAATTCATGCAACAGGTAAATATATAAACATTTTGAAGCTAACAATGGTAATCCATTGGCTTCTGGATCCTTTTATTCATGGAGTCTCACAGTTTGCTTTAAGTCCCTCTAGCTTAGTTATATTTATCTCCAAATTTTGAGGACTTGCACTAACCAGATTAATATCTTATTTTTACTGTCAGTGCTTTTAGTAATCTAAGTACAGTATGACATATTTTCCTAGTTACATCCTGTAAGAAAACAGTGATAAAAGCAAGTTACTATTTACTTGTATGTTTTTGAACTCAAAACTTATCTGTAGTAAGATTATAGGGAAAGGTTTTTGACTTTTAATTGAAAAACACCTGTAAATTGACTGAAAAGATAACATTTTCTTTTACAATGTCTAATAATCATTGACAATTAGAAAACACATTATATTATAAAACATTAGGCAATGTTATTTTTAGAAATCTAATCTAAAAATTCACACCTATATTTACTATCAGGATGAAGTATCTGAGTTACATTAGAAATTAACCAAGTGAACTTACACACTTATGAAATATATATAATTCAGTCAGATTAAACCAATGCTCCATTCTGTGTTTCGGATAGGGCCCCCAATGGAAGTAAGGGGCATTGCTGAAGGATTTATCCTTTTAAAACTGTGGCTCTGAGTTTTATATTCTAAAGACAAGGCTTGGCTCTATCCATAGGCCCAAAGCTACATAACACAGTACAGCTCATGTTTTAGACATTTTTCTTACCAGAATTTTATATGTCCTTGGGAAATTGTTTTAACTACTGAAATACCTTTTATGTCTTGTGCATGAATACAAATATATATTCTATTTGTAAAAACTACTAGTGGCGTAATTTTGATTATTTAGCAACTTGTATTGCAGTATCTCAGTTACAGTTAAAACAAGATGTCCTCTAAAGTCGGGTTCTATTGAGGTACAATGACTGGAAGGAATTTCAAAGTTGGAGAATAAAAATATACTTTTGCCAATGTCCAGCAATAGGCTGAAACAAAGCAGTCATTTTTGACCTCTTTGCTTTTTTTCCCTGGTTTTATCCCAGTTCTGTTTATAGGACACTAAAGAAGCAGTTTTTACTATAGCATTACGTTATCTAGAGCAAAAGCTATCCTCTGTATTTCTTTTCTAATATCTGCAGCTGACTGTGTAATGAATTTATCTGTAAGACTAATCTGTCCCTCTACTGAATTAGCATCTTAGGAAGTATGCTTACCAGTGTCTATTAAACATTCTAAGAAATCAGAGGGGTGTTCGACTTTCTCCTGGTATACAGATAAAATTTAATAACTGAAGGCTTGGTTCTAGTTATTCTAGTTATTAAACCAACAAGAATACACACTTGAGGGGCAGGGGAGATGGACCAGTGCAATAAGTGTTTCCCTGGCAAGCACAAGGGCTCTGACTGCTCAGGGTTCAGTGGGAACATATAGTTCCATTGGCTGTCTACCTTTGACTGTTTAAAATTAACAATAGGATATTTATTTCCAAATGCAATGGTAGAAGTCAAAGCTTGGTACAAGATTAATGTCAAGTGGGTCAGCCAAATAGCTCAGCAGATTAAAGCACCTGCTTAGGCAGACACAGGGGCCTGCAGTTTGATCTCCTGGTCTGCCATGCCAGCCCCACCCCAGGCCATGCTGAAATGACAATTGAGACTAGGGGTAGTGATGCAAACCTGTACTCCCAGCACTGATTAAGCCCTCCAAAAACATCAAAGTGGAGTCTTGCTGCTGTGTTCTCGGAACCTTTCTGCTCCACTCCCTTGCGCTCTCAGGAAACCTCCAGCCCTGCCATCTGGCCTAGGCTCAGGCCCAGCAAGTGTAGGGGTGAGTTCCTGCACTCCCGTAAAATGGCGGATCTAGCCCAGTCCAGGCTCTGAGTGAGTCTTGCCTCCATGTTCGTGGACCATTTCCACCCCGCTCTCTCGCTCTCTCTGGACACCCCCAGCCCTTCCATCTGGCCCAAGCTCAGGCCTATCAAGTGTGGGGGTGAGTGCTTCCTTTCCCCCACGCTGGGGAATCGAGTTCAGGCCATCTCCTGAGTGCTCTCTAGGGATAACGCCACACTTCCATCCACTCCAAGCCCAAATTCAGCTAGAGTGTGGGAGAGCTTCTGCACCCCCATGCACTACGTGGACCAGGGGCACAACAGAGGAGCTCTACGGATTCACTGATGTGACAGAAGGGGAACAACAGATTCATTTTCAAGGGCTGCAGCAGGAAGGAGCTTAACACAAGAGCTAGACCCAATTCAGGAATAACTGGATAAACTCAGACTTAATGGATTTGTACCCAAACTTCAGTAGGTGCTAAAGTTATAACTGCACCAAAGCTCTACAAGAAAAGTCAGAAGTCAGAGCTATTCAAAAATGCAATCTCAGGCTGCTAGTCAACCAAGAACAAGTGCTAACTCAGATGAAAGTTATGAAGCAACAGCGTTGGGAGAAAAAAAAAACAGCAGAAAGGTATATAAGGACTCAGGAGAATTCATTTCTGGAACAAAAAAAGAAATTTCTGAATTCATAGCACCTGAAGTAAAGTATCAAATGCAGAAAAATATGTAGGAAACTCAGAGCCCACACAGAAGAAGTGCAGAGGACCCTAGCTGAGCTAAAATGTATAAATTAATAGTCTCAGAAGTAAATAAGCAACAGCAGAAAGTTATAGAGGAATTTAAAGCAGAATTAATTTCTGAAATAAAAAATATCTAAATTCATAGCATGTGAAGTAGAGAATCAAATACAGAAACATGGAGGAAACACAACTTAAAAAACTCTACAATAAAAATTAATAGCTGCTTCTAAAGAAGACATTGATAAAAAGATAGAGGAGATTAGAAAAATGATGGGCTCCTTGAATGAACAATACAGGGAAGAAATAGACAGTGTGAAGCAGAGTCAAAGAGGAACTTAAAATCTGAACCACAACCATGAAAAAAACGTTTGATTGAAAGTGAAGACAGAGTTTCAGATCTTGAAGACACTGGTGCAGCTAGTGAAAAGGTAAGAAAAGATCTTTTAATAACAACTAGGAAGCAGGAAAAAATAATCCATCACCTGCACCACAATACAAAGATGAACAACATGAAACTAATAGGCATAAATGAGAAAGATGGAGTAAATACAAATGGGATAAAAAGTATATGGGCAGAAGTAATAGCAGAAAACTTCCCAAATATGAGGAAACAATCTGACATTCAAGTATCTGAAGCATACAGAATGCTAAATAACCTCAAGCAGAATAGAAACAAAATGAGACTTTTAATACTCGAGATCCCAGAAGTCCATCACAAGAATAACATACTGAAAGGGGCTACGCAAATGAAGAAGACTACATTCAAAGAAAAACCCATCAGAAATATGGCCGACTTTTCTTCAAAAACCATGAAAGCAAGAAGAGCATGGAGCAAAGTACTTCAAGTGTTCTATGAAAAAAATTCCAGCCCAGACTACTGTATCTTGAAACACTCTCTTTCAATTTGATGGAGAAGTGAAATACTTCCACGACAAAGAAAACCTAAAGGATTTCACGATGACAAAGCCAACCCTTTAGAGACTACTGAAAGATTTTCTAAACAGGGACCAAAATTATCAGAACTCCACCAATGGGAACAGAAGAAACCCACTAAATAGGGTGAACAATTAAACACAGAATACAAAGAAGTGAACAACAGCAGGTAAATAACATGTCAATCATAAATCAGCATATCTCAATTATAACCATCAATGTAAATGGACTCAATTCACCAATTAAGAGAAGTAGACTGGCACAGTGGATTAGGAAACAAAATCCAACAATATGCTGTATACAAGAAACACACTAAAATCAAAAAGACATTCATAGGCTGAAAGTAAAACGATGGAAAAGAACATTATGTACCCTAGCACATCACAAAAAAGCAGGGGTAGCACTCCTATTCTCAGAGAGTCTCAACTTCAAAGAACTATCAAGTGAAATAAAGAAGGCCTCTGTATACTGGTTAGGGGGAAAATGCAAGAAGAAGAGGTAACACTCATAAATATGTATGCACCAAACATTGGAGCACCCAACTCTATCAAACACGTCTTAATGGACATGAAAAATCTAATGTCCAAGAACACAATCTTAACAGGAATCCCTTATTACAAAAAGATAGGTAAACTGGACAAAAAATTAGTAAAGAAGTAACAGAACTGAACAAGAGCTTGAAAGAAATGGACATATACAGAGTGTTCCGCCCAAATGCAGTTGAATATACATTTTTTTCAGCTGCATATGGGTCATTCTCTAAAATAGACCACATACTGATCCATTGATCATGCTTAAGTATATGCAAAACAACAAATTATCTCATACGTATTATCTGATCACAGTGCAATGAAACTGGAAAGCAACAACAAAAGAAACCAGAAAAAACACAAATGCATGGAAATTAAACAACACCCTACTCAACAATCAGTGGGTCACAGATGAAATCAAACAAGAAATTCAACAATATGTACAATTCAATGAAAATTCAAGAACAACTTATTGGAAATTACAGTATGTGATGAAAGCAGTTCTCAGAGGGAAATTTATAGCTATGAACTGACACATTAGGAAAACAGAAAGGGAACAAATAAACACCCTAATGCTACACATCCAGCAATGAGAAAGAGAAAAACAAACCAAAACCAGAGCCCAAAGATGGGAAGAAATCATAAAAATCAGAACAGAAATGAACTCAATTGAGATGAAGAAAAGAGTTCAAACAAGGGGCCAAGAAGCTGCTTCTTTGAAAGATTAAATAAAATTGAAAAAGCCCTAGTTAACTTCATCAAAAAAGGAAAAAAAAAAAAAAAACAAATACATGCAATAGGGAATGAAAAGGGCATGATACTCACAGACCGAGAGGAAATTCAGAAGATGATCAATAGCTACTTTGAGAATCTTTACTCTCACAGAATAGAAGATATAAATGAAATGGACAGATTCCTAGAAAGGTACAAATTACGAAAACTGAATCAAGGAGATGTAACTACTCTCAGTAGCTCAATAACAGCCAATGAAGTACGAGATGTAATAAAAAAAAAAAAAAACAAACTACAGACAATAAAAGTCCAGATCCTGGTGGATCTACAGCTGAATTCTACAAGAAATTTATGTAAGATAGATGCCCTATACTCCTCAAACACTTCAAGGAAATCGAAAAAGAAGAAATCCTCCCAAAATCATTCCTGAAGGCAATTTTTGTACTGGTAACAAATGCAAAGAAAGATGGAAATAAAAAAGAGAACTACAGGCCAATCTTCCTCATGAAGATAGATGCAAAACTCCTCAATAAAACACTTCCAAATAGAATACAGCAAATCATCAAAAAGATCATACACCATGACCAGGGATAAAAGGATGGTTCAATATTCAAAAGTCTATAAATTTAATACACTATATCATTAGAGTGAAAACTGAAAACCACATGATCATCTCAATTGATGTAGAAAAGTCTTTTGACAAAGTCTAACATTCATTCATGTTCAAAGTTCTACAGAAAATTAGAATAGATGGCCTGTACTTCAATCTGATAAAAGCCATCTAGGACAATCCAATGGCTAACATAATTCTAAATGGTGAAAAATTGAAATCTTTTACTGCCTGATCTGGAACAAGACAAAGCTGACCTTTGTCACACCTCCTATTTAACATACCTTGAGAATCATTAGCTAGAGCCATTAGACAAGACAGAGAAATAAAAGTAATAAGAAGAGGTAAAGAACAAGTCAAATATTATTACTTGCAGATGGCTTGATTCTTTACTTAGAAGATCCAAAAACTACACGAAGAAGCTACTAAAATTAATACATGAATTCAGTAGAATAGCAGGATACAAAGTCAATAGCATTCCTACATACAGGTAACAAACACACTGAGAAGGAAGCTATTTAAATAATACCTTTTACAATATCATCACAGAAAATAAAATACCTTGGAATTCACTTAAGCAAAGAAGTCAAAGATCTTTTCACGGAAAATTACTATACACTAAGAAAAGAGTTTGTAGAGGACTTCTGAAAATGGAAAGATATTCCCTGCTTCTGGATAAGAAGAACAAACATCGTGAAGATGGCCACACTCCCAAAATTGTTGTACAGATCTAATGCAATCCTTATCAAACTTCCATCAACATACTCCCAGACCTAGAGAAATCGATCCTAAAATTTATTTGGAACCAGAAAAGACCAAAAAATAGCACAGGCAATTCTGGCCAACAAAGACAAGGAAGGATGATTTATAATCCCTGAGTTGAAATTATACTACAAAGCTACTGTGATAAAATCAGTATGGTACTGGCAATGAAATAGATTGAGGATCAGTGGCACAGATTAGAAGATGCTAAAGCCCCTACAAATACACTCAGTCACCTTATCTGTGACAAAGGGTCCAGACATACTCACTGAAAGAAAGATAGCCTCTGTAACAAATGGTGCTGGAAAAACTGGCTCTCTACATGACAAAAACTAAAATGTGACTCAGGCCTATCACCAGGCACTAAACTAATATCAAAATGGATTAAAGATCTAAACATTAAAACAGAAACACTAAGTCTCCTGGAAGGGAAAGTAGGAAAAACTCTTGAAGACATAAGGATAGGCAAAGAGTTCATGAACAAATAGGAATGGGAAACACTTGCAAAAATTAACAACTAGGGCCAACACTTACTGAGAAGCATTTGCACATCAAAAAAAAAATATCAACAAAGTGAAAAGACAACCCACAATTGTCAAAAAAGCCTTAACTAATAAGCACTCAATCAAAGGTCTGCTCTCCAGAATTTATAAAGAACTAAAATACTTCAGGGCCCTTAAATTTAAAGACCCAATCCAGAAATGACATCCAAGATGAATACACACTCCTCAGAGAATGAAACTAAAGAAGCGAATAAATATATGCAAAAATATTCCACATCAATAGCCATCTATACACCTAATGGGAATTTTCCCAGATGAACTGAAAACATCAGATCATAGTGATATATGTGTACCTATGTTTGTAGCAACACAATTTGTGATAACAAAAATCTTGGAAACAACCAAGATGTCCATCACCTGAGGAATGGATGAAAAATATGTCATATTTTTATGCAATGGAGTATTACTCAGCTATAAAGAATGATAAACTTGAATTCTTCATATTTAAGTGGATGTCAATTGAACATATACTCATAAGTGAAATAAACCAGACACACATGTGCAAATATTATATAGTCTCCCTAGTATAATAACTCAAGAGAACAAATACAAATAGAAAGCTATAACACACTTAAAAGTAAGCAAGTACATAAGACTAGACAATGAGGAGAGAGCAAGGAGAAGAGTTATGAAATATGACAGAGGCAAAGCCATACAGTTACATGTACAAGATCGGCAAGTCAATGATACTCAGAATCTTCAGAAGATTTTTGAGTCTAGCAGTTATTTGGAAGGATTCTCACCCTAACGAACTATATATGCTGATACTTGTGAACTAGGCAATGACACTGAAGATGCCAATTTGTTTTAGTAGGTTCAGGCTGGGAGTGCCTGTCATTCTGGTCTTCTGAATAGGTGCTGCTTGTCTTGACATGCTGGTTCCTGCTGAGCTGTCTCTCAGGTAGATGTTTGTTTAAAATGAAGGCAGAAGAGAATAAAAGTAGTGATGTGGGACTGTTCTACAGTGCCTTATACAGTTAGATTTCTGAACTTATGTATAAACATATATAATTATTAATTCCTACTTTTAAAATATATTTTAATCTTTTATGTTTTATTTTGTAGGGACTTAAAGTTTAACATATCAATACTTGATGAAAAACATCTGTTCCATGTTAAGCCTAAGATGTTTGATATTCACACAGATAGTGAGGTTAAGCTCAATAGCCTAAGATGTACGTTAATATCAATAAGCTTCTCTTCCGTAGGGTTAACAACCTAAATTGACAGACCAAAAATTAGAGAAAAAGGACAGCCACAAGGACAGCCAACATTATGGCCCTAGCCTTTTAAGGTCAATTTAGAGTCAGGATATAGGAGAAGCTGTACTGTAACTTCATGCAATGCAGTTGTGTCCCAAAATTTCTGATCGAGGAGATTATGGGGCAAAAGAGAAAAATGATCGAGGATGTAGAGTGTGCCTAAGGAGAGTCACTTGGAGAGAAAACATTCTCTTAGGTTTATTGGTCAAGCAATAACCGTGACTCCTCCACATGGATGACATAGAAAAAGGAACTACAAAGTGTGGTACAGGGTCTCAGGATAAATCCTCAGCAGAATTGACTGACTTTAATCAGATACAAAAGCTACATTTCTTCTTACATAGGTCTTGCTTTATCTTGGTCTTAACCATTGAGCAGTAAAGTATTAAAACAAACTACAAGAAGTAAAACCATATTATTATGCTGAGCTGTAAAGGACTCAAGTCAACAACTTCTGACATTGCCAGAAACATGGAAAACCCAATACTATTATGGACTACTGGACTATTTTGGAATATTTTTCTGAATTCACACAACTGTAATATTTAATTGACAAAACTAAACAAAAAAGTGGACACAAATGAATTACCATTTTGTATCTGCATATTCAAAATAGTTAAGATAGATATACAGCTCCATTCTCTTAATTCAATGAATAGAGTGATCTGTTGTAATACTGTTTCTAAATAGAATATCATGTCTGTATCTTTTACAACAATTAACTACTAAGAAAACAGTATGCAGTGTATTAATTATTGAAACTGTCCTACTAATTTGATTTGGAACTGTCTCATTGCTATTGGTTCCTCAATTGAAATGTAAAAAAACATATGAATGGATAAAGAAAAAAAAAATAAAGACATCAATGTACTTGTCAGGGTCATTTAAAGATTTTGCAAGGTCTGACTTTATCTGTTTTACATCACAGAGGAAAAGACATATGAATTCTGGAAGTTCCAAATTGTCTTTTTCTTCCTTTAAAGGGTATTGTCCTTGATGTACTTCCATAAACTCACCTGAGGATGGGTGAAGCCCTGTAGATGAATGGACTACAGTTGCTCTAGAAGCCTTTTCCTCTAGACTAGAAAATCAAGTACGGGAAACCTTACTTTGAGCAGTGGTGAGCGAGGCTGTGATTAAGGCTTTCTTGTCCTCAGGCTCCAGAGGTTAGGGATGAACAGCCTTAGCGTCCGGGATAATGAATACATGAACTGCCTGGTTCTCCTGTAGCTCACATCTACATCATGTCATATCAGTTACAGCTATACTGTCTCTCCAGTAAATGTTTGTTCTTAAAAACAGGCAATAAATGAAAACAAAAGAGAGGAAAAATAAAACATCACAATGACCTTAATGCAAACAAATCTGAACATGAAACATTTTACCGCTTTGCTTTTTACAGTATCATTTTAGTCATAAAATGCTGTCATAATTGAAACTTTCCTCTGCATTCCATAGAATTAAATAGCTCTTTTTCAGTGTATAAGGATCAAATGTCTTCCAGTGCCTAATATAGGACTCTAAAAGACTGTGAATTCTAACCTGGAATTCAATAGAAATTACCTTTTTGGGTGTCCCCAACTTTCTAATTCATTCCTCCACCCAGGCATTCCTTGAGTAGCCCTCTCCAGAGGTGGATGCTCCTGTTGGAAAGAAGAGAGACAAGATCCCACCAGCCTATCCACCCTTGAACTGGTGCACAATTCCTATCTCCTGAAACATCTCACAAACCCTTCACTTACTCTTATTGAATATTTGTTAATATAAGTTTAAATTGGTCTGAGGACTGGAATGTCTGCAAAAGGAAGCATTACTATTGCATGAAAGAGTCAGTTGAAAGCAGAGCACTTCTCAGGCTACAAAAACCTCTTCTAGAGATAGAACAATTGACTGGAGAGATTTCACCCTGTGCAGTGAACCAGGTCTTCAGACACTTAACATTTTCAGCAACTGGACAAGATTTAAATTTGAAGCTCACAGGTTAAACCTGTATTTTATCACCTAGTACAACATTTCACATGTTGGTAAAAACATTTCATTTTATTTTATTTTTTTAATAATTTATTTAAAAATTTATTTAATGTTTCATTTTCCTTAAAGGTATGTTCTTTTAACAAATATCCCAAGTTTCAGTCTGCTCTTGCAGTAGCCCCTCTTCACTAGAAGCTATCTCTTATACTTAATGTAATGTGCATATGTAAAATCATTTCCCTGATAGCTGCTGTAGAATGTGAAATATTGAAAGCTGCCTCAATCCAATTTCTGAAGGAGTGACTCATTAAGTTGTTCTACTGAAAAGCTCATGTAGAATTCCTAGTTTACTATCAGAAAGAGAGACAAAATCTACAACAGGTAAGTGGAGAACTTTCAGTGGTCGAGAGCCAGTTTCTACCAGGCACCTTTAGGTATCCACCGGAGAGTAGCTCTGGCCATAACCCCTCTGGTGTCCTCAGTTTCGATTGGCTCACACAACCAGAACTCAGTTTCCAGGAAGTAATCCAGCTGTCTCTCTGATCAATATTTCATCAGCCGTATTCTTCAATGAGGATTCACCAAAGAATGGCTAGAGAATCCTGTCCTCTGCTTCAAAGAGTGGCAGCTGCTCTAAGAGCATTTATTAGCTGGCAGAGTAACCGCTGTTTGTCCAAGTTATATAAGGGATAGATAGTGAAAACTCTGAATAAGATTACCTAGCACTTTACAGTAAACGTTTTAAAGTCTACAAATTATCTCTTACACACCTAAATGATATCTAGTCCTAGGAGAAAAGATTGGAGAGCCTCTTTCACACTAAATGTTTTTTGCTCCCATAAGTGTTCTTGTTAGGCCCCTCATCTTAAACATTGTAGTTTACTACAACCAAGGGAGCAAGCCTCCAAACCCTCAAACAGGGAAACAAATGACGTCCTAATCATTGTAAGTAGCATTCTGATTTTATCTTTATTTCTTCTTATTCTGATGTTTCCTTTATCAAATTTAAATGTTTATTTAAATATTTGCTGATCAGAAACATTCAGAATGTTGGAGCCAGGGAGGTGGATCAGTGTAATAAAAACTTCCTTGGCAAGTACAAGGGTCTGAGTTTAATCCCAGGTTCCATTAAAAAAAAATTCAGCATGTTAAATACAAACTTTTTAGCCACAATTTGAAATACTTACTGATTGCAATGCATACTCTCAGCTTTATTTTGCTGTAGTCCACTGAATAATCCATATACTTTTGAGAAATTAAAAGTATATTAATAAATTTATATTGCATTTACTAGTCTACATTTCACTTTCTGTATCCACCTACTATACCGTTATCTTCTTCTACAGATTATTAACATATATTTACTTTAAAGGGAACATGATTTGAAGATCATCTAGAATAGAATAGCCTTATTTCATAAACTCCAGAAGTAGTTGTATTTCATTGATTTCATTATATATTTGACTGAATTATAGGTATTTTATTTAATAAAAGTAACATCATATTTCATATAGGACAAACCTGGAACGTTTGTATTTGCACATACACCTAATCTGATTGATGAAAATTATCACCTGGGAAATGTATTCACCTTCAGATGCTCACTGCCCCAAGAATTATTATCTATCCTCTCTTTTGTGGTCTTTTTGAAATAAACAACTACATTTATTGAAAATGAAAGTAAGAAAGGAAAGGAGAAGAGAGGAAATAAGTGAACAAAATGAAGGAAAGGAACAAAACAAGATGAGTCATGAAAAGGAAAGGAAAGAAAAAAAGAAAGAAAAATCACCTAGGAGTATTCATAGAGATTTCTGGATATTGCCCATCAGAAGAGGAGCATCAGCAGCTGCACCTGTAGCCGAGTCCCATGGTACATCCAGTCCACACAAGTTTTCCCTTTTTAAAGAAAATACAAAATAGTAATTAAAATATAATTTTTATTACAGAATTTCACTAAACAATATAATGTGAATTTCACTTAACTGAATACTCTGAATTCAACAGTACTTGTTGTATTGCATAGCTTTGTCCTCACCTTATCTGTTCATATTACCAGATATATTTTTCCAATATAGGAAAAATAAAGAAAAAAGGTTGCAAGAAATTAAAAAGAGAAGCAAAGAAGTGACAGAAAGACAAAAATTTAAGCATTAATTTCTCCTTTGATGTACCAGCAGAAATCCACAATACAATTATGCAAGTCATCCTGCATACACACATAGATACATCTTCTTTCCCTGTTCATTTTCCTGTTCTCATTTCAGTAATTTCTTCCTTTTGGACAGATTTACTCACTTTACACAGAATCTATTGTATCGTTCAGATTTTATTTACTCTTTTATGTTCTTACACTGTGATATCCCTAGTTCCAGTCCACACAAATTAGTATGGGCGGTCGTGGGCAGGATGGAGGAGGATGGCGCAGTTGGCCACGCTGTCCTGGGCAGGTCTCTGGGGGTGGGCATGCATGGGCGGAATGGAGGAAGATGGCGGAGTCAGCTGCCCTGTCTCTGACAGGTCTCTGGGGCTGGGCAGGACACACTTTCTTTTAAGTTATAATGTTGGTCTACTGTTACATCCTGTGTGTCTGGAGTGTAAGGGTCCCCAGCTTCACAAGCACCATGCTTGCCTTTTTCTCCGAAGGGGACAAAGGAGGAATTTTCAGAGCAGGCCTCTGCAAAAGCAAAGACTTTTGAGGGCATTTTAAAAGTGTTGCAAACTCATGCAGAGGAGGGTTGTGGACACACAGAGCTGAGACATTGCTGAGCATGGCCAGCAGTTTGGTTCTTAGAGAATTAGGGTGCTATTTACAGTCTCTCCTGGAGTATTATTATTTGATTGGCTATTTGACTTCTTGCTATGTGCCTCATTAGCTAGGACATTAGGACATTATAGAGAGAAAACTTCTTTTAGAGAGAAGTAACCTCCTCAAAGGGGGGCTTAGGTGCGACAGTGTAGCTATAGAGAAGATGGTATCCAAACCACTCTCTGCAAGCTCAATGTAGCTAGGCAGATGAGGGATCAGAACCACTGGATTTCATCTCTGCTGCCTTCTGCTTGCTGAAACACAGAGACACCCTCCTCTTTAGTTCTCAAACGGGGCAAGTTTCCCTAATGCAATTCCCACTGAGGATCCCAACTGCTGCAGGATTTCGCCCTCCGGAAAAGACCATACAGCTGTTGTTGAGAGTAGGATGACGAGTGCTCTGGGTACTTACTTCTGAGAGGACACATCAGGAGTTTTGTACGTGCTATGGTTTGTGAATAGCTGTCCCCACAAAGCCTCATGCAGTCTTGGGGCAACTACTGGAGTTTGTGGTTGGTTATTGTGGGTGTGAATGCTGCACCTGCCCTGGGACAGGTAATTTACATTTCAATGTAACGAGGAAAGAGAAGTTAGCTACTTGAGCTGCTGCTACTCTTCTTTTTTGCTCTTGCTCTTTGCAACCACCATGAAAATTTGCTTTCTTTCTACAATGTGCTGCTTTTCCTTCCACCCAGCTGAATATAGTCTGAAACCTCCAGTAACTGTGAGCTAAACCTTTCCTTCCTCGATTTTGAGTGTTGGGTATTTGTCCCAGCAATAAAAGAAGAGTAACTAAGACAGAAGAAAAGGAAAACCTTCCATAGCTGGTTGCTTGTAAGACTCTGTCCTCATCTTGAATAGATTACTGTAGTGTGACATAAATGAAGGCACTTGAGTATACAAGGCCTGAAACTACAGCACAATAGTAAAGCCAACAAGGGTTCCAGAAGATAGAGGAGTTAGGTGGATACGGAAGGCAGGCACATTTTGTTTTGGGAGAAACCTGGGGTGCTAGGAAGCCTGTAGCCTGATGGACATGGAGCCATTTAGCCATTTCCAGGATGACTCTGCTGCTACAGGTTCCAAACTGTTAAGATGTGTTAACATCAGTGCAGCACATGTAATTGTGTATGACATAAAAATCTGTTTGCTCAGCCAGGGTCCAATTTAAAAATCTATCAGTCATCTAAGATCATGCCAGCCAGTGCACTTAGGACCCTTGAAGATCTCTGAAGTTTTTAGCATTAATTGAGCCACTACAGCAGCAGCTTCCATGAGATTCTATCTGTGCAACATTTGTAACCATTGAAGAATTTAATGCCACTAGGGTAACAATCAGAGTTGCTATTGTCAGTACATTAATAGTTATCTGTTCATGTTTCATCCATGTGGAGCCATTGCTAAATCCTTTTCCATTAAATGAATGGTAGGTTTGTTCTATAGAGGGTAGGTTGGGGGGCGCTAAGCCCTCCTTCACTTTGTCCCTGATGGTTTAATCCCAAATGCACTCTTCAGGATCAAAGGTTCACATGCTAAATTCCTCAGGCATATTCTACCTGACATCCATTAAACACATATTCTCTAGGAGTACAGCAGAAAAGGGTGCATTTACTGTGTAAAATTATATTTCTATAGTTATATTCGTTCCTTTTAACCCATTTATTTGGGACCAGTTTTGGATCCATGACTCAAAGGAGATTGCGTTACCTCAGGCTAAAATGCCATGTCCATGAGGGGCATGATCATGCAAGATTTTTCTGCGACACATTGATCTTGTCTGCCACAAATGACTAGAACATGGTGCCATTATAGAGTGCATGGACCGTGCTGTGTTGGATGAAAAGCATAAAGTGTCATAATCCTTGAGCAACATTCTTATGTCATCCCTCACTGGGGAGGACACAAAAGGTTCAGCATAAATGGGGCTGCCATTCATGATGGGGTCTGGGCTGTAAGTGGATCCCTAGGGTGCTGGATTACTGAGAAGCAGCTGGAGTATCTTCCATAGGTTAGGTTTTCATGTTTACTCCCTTTAATTCCTCTGGGGCAGTAAGCCTGTAAGATCTAAGAGAGAGTTGGAAAAGTACTAGGACTTGCTAGAGACAAACACTACTCCTGGATTTTCAACAGACTGGATTGGCAGGGTTAAAAGGAGAGAAAAAGAGCTTGGTCCTCAAAGCATAGGGAGCAATGAGGGATTCCTGTGGCCAGTGTCTATACCTGCCACATTGAGTATGGCTACCCTAAGCATCCATATTAAACAACTGTTAAATCATACTGGATATGAAGCAGAAATACTGACTTTATTGCAGCCATTTTGTTAAGTAAAGCTGCAGTCATTCTGCTGTCTGTGACTAAACTCAGCTAATTACATGATGTGCCATCAAATTGAAACTTCCATGAATGTCCTACAAACTACTTGCTGCATATAAAACTATCCTCATCACTGTGGACATCACAAAATAGCTATTGCATCCTGGCTGCCAGCAAAAGCTTATCTAGTTCTTGTAACTTCTCTTCACCATCCTATACATAAGGTTGGATCTCTGTAATCACCGCCTCAAACTTCAGAGATAACTCCTCTGTGGTTTGCCAATATTAATAACATTTCCTTTCTTACTCTGAGCTCCTGGTTATAGTTGGCTAGATTTTTCCCATAAAAATGGGTTCTCTTTAGTGATATAGGGACAAGAGTCCAAGTGAAGAAAATAACAAGGATTTCAGCACAGGGGGAGTTGGAAAAAATCTAAAACACTATAAGGAGAGAAAAGATAGTCCACAAGCCAGCCAATGACACTGAAAAGAGCATTTTCTCCCCTGCTAATAAAATAACATGTGCAGGTGAATACAAGAAAAGCAGTGGAGACCCTTTAGCTTATTGTTTTTTGAAAAGAAGTGAGAGGATTTTCACAGGTTCCCACGTATCCTGGGCCCCAGACCATGTCTCAAATTGCAATATAGGGGTGACTCTCCCAGTCTCCAGAAGCAGTCTGCAGCTCTAGTCAGACATGTTGAACTTGGGTGTTGTGTCTTCCCACTTTCACCAGAGTGTGTGGAAAGCAAGGATTTGTAAGGAAATGTCCTTTGTAACTAAGGCCTGAGCAATTACCAGGGTTCCTAGGAAAACAGAAGCTCACTAGAATTTGTAGTTGGGGGCACCTTGTCTCAAGGTTAACAGGACTTGCTGGAACGTGGCTAAGAAATTCACTTGCTTTAAGTACCCTTCAGTGCTCTCATCAACTATCATGTCATTTTTTTAAGAAACAGTCTCCCATATAAGAGCTCAAAAGAAAACATCTTCTGAAACATGGGCATATTTCTGGCCCATTTATGGGACATATGTTCAGGACCACTTTCCAAGGGACCTCACATTCTTGTCTAGTTTAAGAGCATGCCTTTGTAGTGCCCCATTAGCAGAGGATGATTGTGGCCTATTGAAGCAGTTGATGCTAAGACACTTGAAGATGCTTTGAGTCATCTCAGAAAACAAATCAAGGTCATTTTCACTCTGGTGTCTACAAGGGAAACACAATCCATGGAACTGTCTCATTAAACAGAACCTTAAGTAACACTCTTGCTTTTTTCTCCCCAAATAACAGATGTTAGTGACAGCCTTAACTACCATTCAGTATAGGCGGTTTTGTTGGAGGAGCCAACAAAGTGGGAGCAAGCCACCAGTCATCAGATTGTAGACCCATCCCTGAGCTTTGGCATGTGGGGTATCCTCGAGAGAATGTTAGGGTCTGCAAAGTAATGTTAGGGTCTGCAAAGTAAGAACCTTGGCTTTCTGTTGGGTCACTTAATTAAACTTCTGAACTTCTCAACTTGACACAGTGTAATGACCACTGCAGTCATCAAGCCTCAGTTATAACAAATAGTGTGGTGAGCAAGCACTGTGTGGAACAAATCCAAAATCAGCATAAATGTTAGCTCTTTTGAACTTAGAGAGCTGGATAACTGGTTAAGGCCTTGAGTGCTGCTTCTGAGTACTGGGTTCTGGGGCCAAGATCCCTGACTTTAGTATCTCCAAGTGTCCCACTACTGTATCTCAAGGCCTCTTGACTCCTACTTCAAAGGATTTGCCTTGAGTAAATGTTTCAAGAATTTTAGTGTAATCATGCTGGCGTTCAGTTAGTTCCCAAGGATCAGCCAGAAAGGTGCCTAGTTTGAAGCCTTGAAATATTTTAAAATTAATATCAGAGCCCTTTAATGGGAGAATGTGATATTTCAAAATCGGGACTTCTGAGACCCAGCAATGGACTGGCCCATTAAGGAGTACACTAATATCATGAGACTTTATAATAAGTGTTCATTTCTAGTGAGTTTATGGACTTCAGGTCCTACAATTCCAGTGGCAGCCAATTCTCCCAGGCAAGTTGTAACCCCTTTAGTCACTGGATCCATTTCCTGTTTAGGTAAACCACAGGCAAGTGGCTGGGTCCCAGAGAAAGAATGAGGACCCTCAAAGCAACCCCCTGTCTATCTGTCACAAACAGTTCATGGAAGCTTTGAGCAGAGCAGGATTTAAATCCTGAAAGCAGAGGTGACCTTTGAACCCCAGGTGAGAAAGTGATTTTTCCTGTCTTTAAGGAACAGATAAAAGACCCAGTTCTTTACTTCATAATCCAGAAGAGAGATTCTACCAAATCTAGTAGCTACCATGAAACCTCTAAATTGGGCTATGGAAAGTCCATCACTGGCTTAATTCTCTCAGGGCTTGGAGCCTATTCCCAGAGGAAATGACAAACTCCATGCAAGTAACCTCAGTTTGGCAGATCATGGTCTTTGAAGGGAAAGCCTTACAGCCCTACGTTGCCAAGAAATTGTTGAGTGACTCTGTGCTTTTCTGTGCTATAGTCTTGGTCTTCCTGCAGTGTATCTGGACATTGATATTTTGTAAGAAGGGTAATTCCTATTTTCCCTCTTCTAGAAGTTCTTGAGCTAAAGCCAGGCCAAAAAGATGTGTACTGTCATGAAAAATGTAAGAGGGGCTATCCATGTAAATTGTTCATTCCAGAGAGGGAATTGTCAAGTGCAAACAGATTTTGACTTCCTGGTGCCAAAGTGATCCAAAATGCAGGAAAGCTAGAGATCCAGACCTGAAAACCAACCAGCACAGCCCAGGATCCGATCCAACAAGAGTGGAGGGATTAAGGACCAATGAGAGTGAAGGGGCCACACTGCCTCACTGATGAAGCTTCGGTCTTGTAGCCTTCATTTGTTCATACCCTTCATGAACCATAAGGAAGGGACTGTTATAAAGACTGACATTTTACTCATGTGTCTATATTTTGAAAATTCCTAAATAATAGGGTTTAAAACCTCTCTCACTTCCTTGCAAGATGCTATTGTTTTGGAGACAAAAATACAGAGTCCTTTAGATGAATTAGGACCAGAGTGGTGTTTTAGGTCCTTGCCACTGTGTGTCTATCTTCAGAATCCTCAAGATTTACTTGGAGCCCCTGAAGGCAAAAGATTCCCTTCAGATTAATGGGCTTTGGAAGAAGAGGAAGCTGGACATTGAATCTTCCGAATAGCACATTTCTTCCGAAGAGTGGGGCTAGGGTCTCAGCATTGTGAGACCATGGGTGAGTCCGCATGGACTCTACCCACAGACGAGAGGGGCCTCTTTCCTGATTGCCTACCTTGGTATCCCCCCAGGCTCCAAGCCTCAGAGATACCCATGGCCCTCCACTTGCACATAGGTCACCTTTAAGTAGCCTTGACAGGATGGTGGCGCCAAAGGGCTAAACTCGATTTGGTTTTCTGGAAACACATTCAGGGCCATGCTGCAAAACCAGGAGGCATGTGCAAAACTCCAGGAGCCCTGCCAGCACTGCTAGTGGGACTCTGTACCAGCAGCCCTACAAGCCCTTGCCCATCGGTCCTCTCATGAAAGCGCCTCTGCTGCACCACAGCTGTGTGACAAAGTCACCCACTTTCCAGGCTCTCCCAACCAGGTTCAGCGTACTGGGGTGCTTAAGGGGGAATGAACTGGTTCAGACACCTAAGCGTGCTCCCCTCCCACTACTGGCCCAGGGCTGGCCCTGTTTAATAACCAGAGTGTGGGCAGGGCCCACAGACATGAGACTACCCAGGGAGTCTGCGGACACGTGCCACGGTGCCCGTGGGTGAGTCTTCAAGGCCTCTACTCACCTGCCCAAGGGACTTCCATGCCACCCGCCCACCTTGGTGGTTCCTGGTCGCCGGGCCTCAGGGACACACTCTTTTAGCCACCTGAGCATCTGTCCCCCTTAAGAAGTGCTGACAATATGGTGGACCCAGAGGAGCAAACTTGATTCCCTTTTGGAAAGTCTCTTAGGGCCTTGATTCCAACCCCAGACCCTTGTGAACGCCTCAGAGCTCGGCCAGAACTGCACCCCGCAAAATGTGCTGGCCGCTCGCCCCGCCTGCCAGCACATGTGCTCTCACAATTGCGAGTCCCCAGATGCCAGCTATTCCACAGAGCCAGCCACTTGCCAGGCTCCTGCAGCTGGGCTCCACCCATGAAGTTGCTGAAGACAGTATGGACTGGCTCAGACTCTGAAGGGTGCTTTGCTCCCACCACCGCCCATGAATTGGTGGTCCTTAAGAGCCAGTAGCGGGGCAGGGACCACAGCCCCGCTACTGCCTGGGGAGTCCGTGGACACATGCCACCACGACCGTGGGTGTGTCCGCCTGGATTCTACCCCCAGGGCCAATGGACCTCCATACCGCCCGCCTACCTTGGAGCCCCCAAGTGTCCAGGCCTCAGGGACGTCCATGGCTCGCCAACTGCATATCTGTCCGTGTTAAGAAGCGCTGACAGGAAGGTGGCGCTGGAGGGCCAAACTTGATTCAGTTTCTGGAACCGTGCTTAGTGCCCTGTTGCAAATCTGGGACGCCCACAAGCCTCCCACAGCCCGGGCACCACTACACCCCGGCACTGTGCCGGCCAGCCTACACACCTGCTCACAAGAGTCCTGTCACGACAGTGCCTCTGCAAGACGGCAGCTGTGCTACACAACCACCCATGTTGCGGCTCCTGAGCCCTGGCTCAGCAGAAGGAGGTGCTTAAGAAGGCACAGAGTGGTTCGGACTCCCAAACGTGCTCCCGTCGACCACTGCTCCTGCATTGGTCCTCCTTAAGAACCAACAGGTGGGCAGGAACCTCAGCCCCGCGATTGCCTGCGGACACATGCCAAGGCGATCATGGGTGAGTCCACATGGACTCTACCCTCAGTGCCAATGGACCACCATACTGCCCGCGCACCTTGCTGCCTCCCAGTCTCCAGGCCTCAGGGACACCTAAGGCTAGCTGAGTATTGGTCCCCCTTAAGAAGGGCTGACAGGAAGGTGGTGCCAGAGGGTCAACCTTGATTCAGTTTCTGGAAAGGCGCTTAGGCCCTTGACTCAAACCCCTGGACCCGCAGGAACTTCCCTGAACACGGCCCGACACTGGTCTGGCCAATCGATGGCCTGCCCGCACATGTCCTCTCACGACAGCGCCTCCACCAGATGGCTGAGTATCGGTTCCCCCTAAGAAGGGCTGACAGGAAGGTGGCACCAGAGGGCCAAACTTGATTCAGTGTCTGGAAAAGTGCTTAGTGCCTTGATATAAATCCGGGATGCGTGCAAACCTCCCACAGCCCGGGCACCACTGCCGCCCCGGCACTGTACTGGCCACCCTACCCACCTGCTCGTATGCATCCTGTTGCCACAGTGCTTCTGCCAGAGGGCGGCTGTGCTACACAAACATCTGGTTTAAGGTTCCTGCACCCTGGCTCAGCAGACAGAGGTGATTAACGAGGCACGGTGTGGTTAGGACTCACAAACGTGCTCCCAAAGACCACCACTCCTTCACTGATCCTCCTTAAGAGCCAGCAGGTGGGCAGGGACCTCAGCCCGGTGACTTCCTGGGGACTCCGTGGACACATGTCATGGCAACTGTGGGTAAGTCCACGTGGATTCTACCCACAGGCCTGAGGGACTTCCATCCTGCCTGCCCAACTTGGCACCCCCAATATCCAGGGCACCCATGGCTAGCAGCCTCCGTATCGGTCTCCCCTAAGAAGTGCTGACAAGAGGGTGGCGCCAGAGGGCTAAACTTGATTCAGTTTAGTGAAACGTGCTTAGCGCTGTGATGCAATTCCGGGAAGCTTGCAAACCTCCCAAAGCCCTGGCACCACTGGCCCCCGGGCACTGTGCCGGCCAGCCTACCCAGCCACCAGCATGCATCCTGGTGTGACAGTGCCTCTGCCAGATGGTGGCTGTGCTACACAACCACCCATGTTCCAGGCTCCTGAACCCTGGGTCAGCCAAGTAAGGTGCTTATGGATGCAGGGTCTGGTTCGAAATCCTGAGCGTGATCCCTTCCCACCACCGCCCCCACACTGGTCCTCCTTAAGAGACAGAGCATGAGCCGGGACCACAGACCTGCGACTGCCCAGGGCATCCGCGGACATCAGCCACCGATACTGTGGGTGAGTCCTCGTGGAATCGACCTGCAGGCCAGGGAATCACCATTCCACCTGCAAACTTTGCTGTCCCCCAGTCTCCAGGCCTCAAGGACACCCACGGATACCCGCCTATGAATCTGTCCCCCTTAAGGAGCACTGACAGGATGGTGGCACCAGAAGGCTAAACTTGATTCAGTTTCGAGAATCTCGCTCAGCACTGAGCTAGCACAGCACCCCAGACACTGTGCAGGCCACGTGCCCACCTTGGGGCTACCCAGTCTCTGAGTCTCAGGGACACCCAAGCCTAGCCGCCTATACATCTGTCCCTATTAAGAAGTGCTGACACAATGGTGGAGCCAGAAGTCTAAACTTGATTCAGTTTCTGGAATCTTGCTCAGTGCTTTGCTGCAAACACCAGACCCGCTCGAACCTCCGAGAACTCAGCCACCGCAGCACCCAGGACATTGCGCAGGCTACCCGCCCCACCTGAAGGCTTGCATCCTCTTGCCACAGCACCTCTGCCAGCTGGTGGCTGTGGCACACAGCCATCCACATTCTGTGTTCCCATGCCCCAGCTCTGCCCAGGGGGCTGCTTAAGGTGTCATGGATGGCTCAGATACCTGAGCGTGCTTTGTGGGCCTCAGGGACACCTACGGCTAGCCGCGTGCTTATCGGTCCCCCTTAAGAAGGGTTGCCAGGATGGTGGCACCAGAGGACCAAACTTGATTCAGTTTCAGGAGTTGAATCAGAAGCTTAGGGCCTTGACTCAAACCTGGGACCGGCGCGAACTTACCAGAGCTCGTCCACCACTGCACACTGGACAGTGCACTGGCTGCCCACCAGCCTGCTCACACGTGTCCTCTCACGACAGCACCTCCACTAGATGGTAGCTGTGCCACACAGCTAGCCATTTGCCATTCTCCGGAGAATGGGCTCCATCCAGGGGGTTGCTTAAGGTGGCATAGACTGGCTGGGACTCTAGATCGTGCTCCGGTCCAACCACCACCCCTGCGATAGTCCTCCTTAAGAGCCAGCGGGTAGGCAGGGACCACAGCCCTACCACTGCTAGAGGAATCCGCTGACACACACCAAGGCGACCGTAGGTGAGTCCGCATGGACTCTACCCCCCGGGCCAATGGACCTCCATCCCACTACCCACCTTGGCGCTCCCAAGCCTGTGGGCCTCAGGGATGCCCATGGCTAGACACCTGTGCGTGAGTCTCTGTTAAAATGAGCTTACAGGAAGGTGGCGCCAGAGGGCCAATATTGTTTCGGGAAATGCGCTTAGAGCTTTTATGCAAACCCGAGAAGACCCGTGCCAGCACTGTATCCCAGACAGTATGCGGGCTGACTGACTCAAATGCCCACATGAGCCCTATCGCGACAGTGCCTCCACCAGATGGCTGCTGTGCAACTCAAGCACTGACGTTCCGGGCTCCTGCGCCCTGGCTCATCCTACCATATTGCATAAGGAGTCCTGGACTGGTTCGGCCTAATGAGCGTGCTGCGGTCCCACCTATGGCCCCTGTTGGTCCTCCTTAATAGTCAGAGTGTGGGCAAGGACCACAGACCCAAGCCTGCACAGGGTGCCCATGGAGACACGCCATTGTGACCTTGGGTGAGTCCTTGTGGACTCTACCAGAAGGCCTGAGGGACCTCTACCCCACCTGCCCACCTTGGCATCCCCAAGTCTCTGGGCCTCTGGGAAGCCAGCGGCTCACCTCCTTTGCATCAGTACCCCTTAAGAAGCGCTGACTGGATGGTCGCGCCAGATGGCGAAACTTGACTCAATTTCTGAAACGGAGCTCACTGCCTTGCTGCAAACCCAGGACCTAGCGAGAACCTCCCAAAGCCCAGCCCCTGCTGCACAGGGACTCTGTGCTGGCTGCAAGCCAGGCATGCCCGGAAGCCTCCTCTTTCAATATCACCTCCACCAGAAGGTGGCTGTGTCACACAGACACCCAGTATCCATGCTCCCATGCCTGGGCTCAGCCGAGGGGGTGCTTAATGTGGAAAGGACTGGCCTGGACTCGCGAGTGTGCTCCCACCCCGCCACCGCTCCCCCGCTGGTCTTCCTTAACAGAGAACATGTGGGCAAGGGCCACACACATGCGACTGTCCGGGGTGCCTGCGGACCCACACCATGGTGACTGTGGGTGAGTCCTAGTTGACTCTACCCCCAGGTCTCAGGGACTTCCATCCCGCCTGCCCACCTTGGCACCCCAAGTCTCTGGGCCTCAGGGACGCCCAAGGCTTGCCACCTGTAAGTTGGTCCACCTAAGAAGCGCTGATATGAAGTTGGCGCCAGAGCGTGAAACTCGATTCTGTTTCTGAAAAGGAGCTTCCTACCTTGCTGCAAACCCAGGACCCTGAGTGAACCTTCCAAAGCCCAACCCCCACTGGTTTCTACCCATAGGTCCGAGGGACCTCCATCCTGCCCACCCACCTTGGCTCCCACCAGCCTCTGGGCTTCAGGTATGCCCAACACTCACCACCTGTGCATTGGTCCCCCTTAATGAGCCCTGACAGGATGGCTGACATGGGGCAGATGGGATGGAGGTGCCTAGGGCCTGCAGGTAGAGTCCACGTGGACTCACCCACGGTCGCCCTGGCCCGTGTCTGCAGATGCCCCAGGTAGCGGCGGTCCTGCGGTCCCTGCCCACGTGCTTCCTCTTCATTAGTACCAGTACGCGGGAGCTGTGGTGGGGCTGGGGTGGCCGGGAGTCTGGGCCAGTCCAAGCCAACTTAAGCACCCGCCTAGGCTGAGTCCAGAATTGGGAGCTTGGAAAGTGGTTGACTGTGGCCGAGGGCTGTGGTCCTGTTAGGATGCACACTCGCTAGCATGGAGCCAGGGTCCTCATGCTCAGCAGTGCATTTGAGTCTGCCCTGCTCTGCTGCACCATGCGCGTTGGAGCGGTCGGAACCCTCGGTTGCCTAGGATGCCAGGGAGGACCCTGCCTTGTTCCAGCATTGCAGGGGGCACTGCTAGACAAGCGATGTGCGCCCTGCTTCCAACGCCACAGGTGGGGGCCCGGGTGGCTCCAGAGGTGGCAACTCTGAACACCAACCCCAGGGTAGATCACGTGGAGGCTGACAGAGGTGAGTGAAGGGCCAGGCTGGGCAGAGTAGGACAGGTTTGCCCTGGGCCTCACCAGGGACATCCTGCGAGGTCCAGCGGCCCTGGGATTTGGGCCTTTGATACAAAGGGGTCTGGGAAGACAGGGAGGCATCATGAATCCCGGGCTGTGAGGGTCGTGCTGCCATGGGCTGTACGCAGCGCACTTAAGCTCCACAGTGAGCGAGCCAATCCAGAGCTGGTTTTGTTCTAACTCAGCCCCAGCCTCAGCCCACCTGGAAGTGCACGGAATCTGGGGGTCCCAGGTCCTGCAATTCCCAGACGGGAAGTGGACTCTGTTATCGCTACCGGGACCTATGTTGCCCTCGGAACCTGGCAGGCTTTGCCCAGAACCTCAATCCTCACCAGGAGGTTTGACCTGGGTGGGGCATGCCAACCGTCCTGGCCCTGGGGCCCTTGGTCTGGAGGGAGCGGTGGGACCGGCACGCAGAGTCCTGTGATCCTGGGATGCGGCCTGGGGCTGGAGTGTGCGGGGAGGCCATGCCAGGCTTCCTGGACCTGGTCGGGGCAAGCCAGGTGGGCGCTAGCTCGCGGGCTTGAGTGGAGTGTGGAACGTGGGTGGCAGCTCCACTCCAGGCCTAGGCCGCAGCATCAGGCCACAGGTGAGGCGCAGCCCAGGCAGTGGCGCTGTCGTGAGAAGACGTGAGCAGGCTGGCAGGAGGGAGGGCGGGCTGGCTGGCCAGCGGCCACTAAATGCCCTGCTCGTGTGAGGCCCAGAACATCCGTGAGCCTCAACCCATGCCCCTGCCAGTCCTTTCTGTTTCCGTGGCTGGCACTTGCGGAGTCCACCCTTAAACCCAGTCCCGTTGCCACAGAGCCCACTCTAAGCCCCGAGGTGACTTCAGGGCGGCGAGGCAGGTCATGGCGTCACTGGGCTGCTTCAGGGTACAGTGGAGGCCCAGAGGCACGGCCCGGTCCCAGTCCCAGTCCTGGTCCAGTGCGACTCTGGATCCCTTCCCTCTTGGGGTCTCCACATGGGTGCCCCTGACCCATGTGGCTCGTGACTGCCGCCACCACGCCTTGGTTCTATCGGGTCCCCATCCCATCCAGGATGGGCAAGAGCTACGGTCGCCTGTGCGGTGTGGATCTGCTGGCTGGGTGGTGAGAGCTTGTGGAGAAGGCACGCTGACACGGATGGCTGGAGAGTAAGCTTCCCCAAGGCAGGGGGTGTCGAGGCTATAGGGAGACCTGTGTCGCTGGCCTGTTCCCTGGTGGTCAGGCTCTTTGCTCAGCCCTGAGACCTGGCTGTAGGCAGGAAAGTGCTGGCCTCCCTTCTCCAAGACAGCCTGGGCAAATGGGCCTACGTCTCAGACCTGGTGGGCATTTGGACACCATGCCAGGAGCCCTGCCAGGCAGAATGGGCTGGGGAGATGCAGGCCATGCCTGCCTGAGAATCCTTCAAAGACTACTGATGCCATGCCTGTCTCCAGGAGTCCTTGTGTATCCCTAGGCATGGAGGGCACCACATTCCTTCCTGTTTCTGCAGACTCTGGAGGGCTGTCATTTCTGGCTGGCCTGGGCCTGCAGGTGAACCTGGGAGCTGTGGTGCTGGGAAGGCCCTGGTCCTTCCCAGGCCCAGTGACCATGCTGGACAGTGTGAACCCATGCGAAGCAGTCAGGCCTGCGAGATTCTGGACCTGTTCCCAAGACACAGTTTCCACCCCAGTGCAGAGCCAGTACCATAAAATCGCGGTGTCCATGAGAAACCAAGCCATGTTGTCTTTACAGTGCAGATCACAGAGAAAGGAAGAAAGCCTGAGAAAAGACAGGAAAGAAGAAGACAACAGAAACACCATGCACACCAAAGCACAGAGCATAAACACCTGTTGCTTTAAAAATAACAAATCTCAGTGTGATCCTGAAGGAATGTGACCTTTGATTGAATGGAATAAGATCCCTGTGGTGGTAAGGGGAGAGGTGGGGCCCACTGCTTACAAGAAGAGACCTACAAGGAACCCAGGATAAAAAATGGGCTCCAAATGTGAAGCTAACATTCTCAACAATGAGGAATCTAGGTCCTGATTAGAAAAAAAGATTTTGGGTAAAAAAGTTTTAAAAAAAGACAACCGTACTCATGGCAATTGTTAAGTGTGAGTTTGTTTCAAAAGTGTCTGGAAATAAAGCATTATAAACGATACAAAATGAAGCACAAAATCCCGGATCACAGTCAAATTTGTTCACTTACTGTTAAAAAATTAGAAAATTCTACAGAAATGTAAAAAATGTTAGTTAAAATAGCTCTTATTGTCAAAATAAATATGGTGGGAATAATCACTTATTTTAGTTAAAAGAAAATCAATCCAAAAATTGTGTATAAAAAGCAAATGTAATTTGAAAGAGAAAAAAAAACACCTTTATTCGGGTCAAAACTGAAGGAAAAATAGAAAATAAAACATAACCTACACTTCACAAAGGGCATATGTCTAAAAACCTCCTGAATCTCTTGTTTTCCCAATTGAAAGAAATTCATAAAAGGAGTTACCAAACAAACACATTCAAAGTACATTTTGGTAGTGATTTCTTGAATTTGACTTTTTCCTCTATGCTAAATGTAATTTTATTTGCTTATTTTACGAGACCGATGCCTTACCACTTGGCTAACGCGCCTGACTTATTTGCTTATTTTAAAATGTAATGTTGACTAATTATTGCCTTTTGCACCAAATGCAGTTCATCCCCACTATCAAAAAATGGACCATGAAAGTTGGTGGATTTAAAAGGTGCAAAAGACCAGCCACAAGACACATTTAATTGTACATAACCACATACTTTATTTAAATAACACTTATCAAGGGTTTAATCATTTAGAATTAATAGTTCCCTTCAAAACATAATAAAATATTTACACTTTATAAAATATTAAGCAGTTAGCAGAGGGTCACATCACTAGAAGTGTGTCCAAGATCTGCTCCTCCTGGGACAGCGCCATGGCAGGTGCACATAGGATCCCAGGAATGCAAATGAAGCCTTCGGCATAGCACCACCGCAGCAGAGCAGCTTATGAATGATTTCAGAGTGTTTCAACCACTCGCATCTTCGGATATAGTAATAGTGATGAATCAGGCAGGAACGACCATGACAGCGCTCTGCGCTCGAGAAGCAGGAAAAGCCACTGGCACTGACCTTGTGGTTCAGTGCCACTCCGAAGCAGACCAAGGCGAGTGCAACGTGTGTGGCCTGCAGTGGCCTGTTCAACCTCCTTGGTCTTCAAGCGTGAGGCTGGAAGAGTTAGGATAAAGCTGGAGCCTGGCTGCACAACTGAGTAGGGAGCATGGCCTGGTATATGGTACACAGCCTCCCCTGCTTGGCCCTGGGGTGGGGTGGAACAGGGAGACCCTGGAGTGAATCACAGCCAGGACACAAGGACCCACCATTGTGCTCTGGCTTCTTACTGGCCCAGTTTCAACCTGCTACCGAGGGCGGGATTCACTGGGTCCAGGACACAAGCCTCACACCGGTGGCCTTCATTCCCTTAACAACAAGAGAAATAGGGTTTCTAACAGGGGACCGTCCATTAGCCCAGTTGTTAAGGCCTGCTTATGCAAATCAGTTCAGGCTTGGCTTTCTGTGGTTCGAACCCCAGATCCTCAAGCTAAACCAAACATGCCCAAAAGGCATTCTGAGGCCTCCAAAAAAAAGTTCTTTTAGAGTCAGCTTGTTTTGTCCATGGAACTGGATGGGAGTTTGTCCTATGATACTTTCTCTGAGGAGACTGGCTCGGTGGTGATCTATAAATTAATGTATTTTCCAATTGAGTTTTGAACCGGGAGTACTATTGGGGGGCAGTGCTCTAGAATACCGTTAGGAGATCTAAAGGGACCAAAGTGTCTGCGGATTGTCTGAATGAACTCCATTACCCATTCCCACTTAGAAATATAAATCATAAGGTGGAAAGATGCAGATAAACATAGCCATATGAGGCCATACAACAGTGTCCTGCATTGTGGCTCTTAAAAATAAAGGGAAGAGAAACAATGTTTGTAACAGGGACCTACCCATTAGCTCAGTTGTTAAGGGCCTGCTTAAACAAAGCAGTCAGGCTTGGATTTCTGTGGTTTGATCCCCAGATCCTCAAATCAAACCAGAAGTTTGGTGAAGAAATTCGGAGGCCTACCAAAAAAAAAAAAAAAAAAAAAAAAAAAATCCAACTCAGCATGTTTGGCACATGTATCTGGATGGGAGTGGGTTCAAGGATCCTGTTTCTGAGGAGACTGGCACAGAGGTGATAAATTTTTAAAAAGAAGTCCTCTTGGACTTGGTCCTCTTCAACTGGCTTAGGAAGGCAGAACCTGTAGGACATGTCTGGAGGTTCTCATTATGTATTCCCACTAAGAAACACTGCTCAGCTGATACAAGGACCCAGATACACATAGCCAAGTTAGGCCTTTTACAGGTGTCCTGCATTGTGACCCTTAACAACAAAGAGAAGAGAAACAGTGTTTGTACTAGGGGTATGCCCATTAGCTCAGTTGTTAACCGCCTGCTTAAACAGAGCAGTCAGGCTCAGCTCTCTCTTGTTTCATCCCCAGATCCTCAGTCCAAACCAGACTTGCCTGAAGGCATTCTCAGGCCTCAAAAAAACATTCCAAATTAGCATGTTGTGTACATGGAGCTGGAGGGGAGTATTTTCAAGGATCCTGTTTCAGAGGAGACTGGCACGGTGACCATCTATGAATTACTGTGTTTTCCAGTTGAATGTTGAACCAGAAGTCCTGTAGGGCTGGTCCCCCTCAACTGGCTTAGGAAGGACAATGAACCAAAGTGCCTAGAACTTGTCTGCACATTCTCATTATGCATTGCCACTTAAAATGACCAATCAGACAATGAAAGGACCCAGATATGCATAGCCAAGTCAGGCCTTACACACTTGTCCAGCATTATATAGACCTTAACAACAAAGTGAAGAGAAACAGTGTTTCTAACATGGGCCTGCCCATCATCTCAGGTGTTAAGGGCTTGCTTAAACAGAGCATTCAGGCTCGGCTTTCCGTGGTTCAATCCCCAGACCCTCAAGCCAAACCAGACCTGTGTTGAAGGCATTCTGAGGCCTACAAAAGAAAAAAAAAATCCAACTCAGCATGTTCTGTACACGTACCTGAATGGTAGTGTGTTCAAGGAATCCTGTTTCTGAGGAGACTGGCATGGTGGCAATAAACTAATATGTTTTCTATTTGAATTTTGATTTTCTTCTTTTTTGGCAGAACCAGAAATTGAACTCAGGCTCTTGAGCTTGGCAGGGAACAGGAAGTCCTGATTGGTGTGGTCCTCCTCAAGTGGCTTAAGAAGGCCAATTAATTGAAAGTACCTAGGACTTTTCTGGACGTTCTCACTGTGCATTCCCAGTTAGAAATAAAAATCAGACAATAGAAACACCCAGATCCTCAAGCAAATCCAGACCTCTCCTGTAGGCATTCTGAGGCCTCAAAAAATCCAGCTCAGCGTTTTGTGTACATGGACCTGGATGGGAGTATGTTCAAGGATTATTTTGAGGAGACAGGCATGGTGCTTATCTATGAATTACTGTGTTTTCCAGTTGAATTTTGAACCAGAAGTCCTGTTGAAGGCAGCTCACTTGAACAGGCTCAGACTAACTAGTCTACACAAAGTGCCTATAACTTGACTGGATGTCTCCATTACGCATTGCCACTTAGAAACACAAATGAGAGAGTTGAAGGACCTAAATATATTTAGCCAACTGGCCTTAACACAGGTGTCCTGCACAGTGGTGCTTAACAGTAAAGGGAAGAGAAACAGTGTTACTGATGGGGGCCTGCCCATTAGCTCAGTTTTAAAGGGCCTACTTAAACAGAACATTCAGGCTTGGCTTTCTGTGGTTCGATCTCCAGAACGTCAAGTCAAACCAGACCTGTGGCAAAGGCATTCTGAGGCCTACAAAAAAAAAAAAAAAAAAAAAAAAAAATCCATCTCAGCATGTTCTGTACATGTACCTGGATTGGAGTCTTTTCAGGAACCTGTTTCTGAGGAGACTGGAAAGTGGCGATCTATGAATTACTGTGTTTTCTAGTTGAATTTTGAACCGAAAGTCCTTTCGGGGGTGGTCTCCCAGAACAGGCCAAGGATAGCTGATCAACCCAAAGTGCCTAGAATTTATCTGGATGTTCTCTGTTACCCATTCCCACTGAGAAACACAAATCAGATGGTGAAAGGACACAGATATACATAGCCAAGTCTGGCCTTATACAGGTGTCCCACTGTGTGGACCTTAACAATAAAGGGAAGAGAAAGATTGTTTATGATGGTGCCCTTTCTTCTGGCTCAGTTGTTATGGAACAGTAAAACAAAGTAGTCAGGCTCGGCATTCTGTGGTTGGATCCCCCCATACTCAATCTATTGAGACTTGCCCTGAAGGCATTCAGAGGTCTCAAAAGCAAAAAATTCCAAATCAGCCTGTTGTGTACATGGAGCTGGATTAGAGTATTTCCAAGGATGCTGTTTCTGAGGACACTGGCACAGTGACAATCTATGAATTACTGTGTTTTTTTAGTTGAATGTTGAACCGGAAGTCCTGTTGGGCACAGTCCACCCGAACAGGCCACAGAAAGCTGATCGACAAAAGTGCCTAGAACTTATCTGGATGTTCTCCATTCCTCATTCCCACTTCCAGACACAAATCAGCTGGTGGCACAAGCCAGACATAAATAGCCAACTCAGGCCTTCCACAGGTGTCCGGCATTGTGGCCCTTAACAATAATGGGAAGTGAAACAATGTTTCTAATAGGGGCCTGGCCATTAACTCAGTTGTTCAGGGCCTGCCCATTAGCTCAGTTATTAAGGACTTGCTTAACCAAAGCACTCAGGGTCGGATTTTTGTGGTTCGATGCCCAGGTCCTCAAGCCAAATGAGAAGTTTAATGAAGGTATTCTGAGGTGTACAAAAAACATTCCAACACAGCATGTTCTGTACATGTACCTGGCCTGGATTGTGTTCAAGGATCCTGTTTCTGAGGAGACTGGGAGGGTGGTGATCAATGAATTATTGTGTTTTTTGTTTAATTTTGAACAGGAAGTCCTGTTGGGCTTGGTCCCCCTCAACTGGCTTAGGAAGGCGGATTAACCAAAAGAGCCCAGGACATGTCTGGACATTCTCATTATGCACTGCACTTAGAAACACAAATCACACGATGGAAGGACCCAGATACACATACCCAGGTCAGGCCTTAAACAGGTGTCCTGCTATGTGGACCTTAAAAATAAAGGGAAGGGAAACAGTGTTTCTAATGTGGGCATGCCCATAAGGTGAGTTGTTAGTGACCTGCTTAAACAGACCAGTCAGGCTCGGTATTTTGTGGTTCAATCCCTGGATCCTCAATCCCAACAAGACCTGCCCTGAGGACATTATCAGTCATCGAAAAACATTCTAAATCAGTGTGTTGGGTACATCCATCTGGATGGGAGAATTTTCAAGGATCCTTTTTCTGTTGAGACTGGGACGGTGGCTGTCTATGAGTTACTGTGTTTTCTAGATGAATTTTGAAATGGAAGACCTTTAGGGGAGGTCCACTGGAACAGGCTAAAACAGCTGAGTGACCAAAGTGCCTAGAACTTATCTGGATGATCTCCATTATGCATTTCCACTTAGAAACACAAATCAGACAGTGGAAGGACCCAGACATACTTAGCATGTCTGGCCTTAAACGAGTGTTTGCCATTGTGACTGTTAAACATAAAGGGAGGAAAAATAGTGTTTCTAATGGGAGCATGTCCATGAGCTCAGCTGTCAAAGGCTTGCCCATTAGCTCAGTTGTTAAGGGCCTGTTTAAACAAAGCAGTCAGGCTCAGATTTCTGTGGTTCAATCCCCAGACCCTCAACCCAAACTGGATGTTTGGGGAAGAAATTATGAGGCCTACAAAAATAAATTCCAACTCAGCTACACATATCTGGATGGGAGTGTGTTCAAGGATCCTGTTTCTGAGGAAACTGGTCTGAGGAGACTGGCACGGTGGCAATGAATGAATTACTATGTTTTCTATTCGAATTTTGAACAGGAAGTCCTATTGGACTTGGTCCTCCTCAACTGGCTTAGGAAGGCTAATTAACCGAAAGTTCCTAGGATTTTTCTGGAGGTTCTCATTATGCATTTCCACTTAGAAACACAAATCAGACAATGGAAAGACCCAAGTATACCTAGCCAAATCAGGCCTTACACAGGTATCCCACACTGTGTCGGTTAACTATAAAGGAAAGAGAAACAATGTTTCCAATGGGGGCCTTCTTAATTCCTTAGTTGTAAAGGGCCTAAGTAAAGAAAGGAGTCAGTTTTGGCTTTCTGTGGGTCTATCCTCAGATACTCAAGCAAATCCAGACCTCTCCTGTAGGCATTCTGAGGGCTCCAAAAAAAAAAAAAAAATTACAACTCAGCATTTTGTGTACATGGACCTGGATGGGACTATGTTCAAGGATATTTTTTTGAGGAGAATGGCATGACGGTGATCTATGAATTACTGTGTTTTCTAGTTGAATTTTGAACAGGAAGTCCTGTAGGATGTAGTCCATCACAACAGGCTCAGACCAACCAGTCTACACAAAGGGCCTATAACTTTTCTGGATGTCCTCATTACACATTCCCACTTAGAAACAGGAATCAGATGGTTGAAGGACCCAAATATACATTACCAAGTCCCGCCTTAAACAGGTGTCCCACATTGTGGTGCTTAACAGTAAAGGCAAGAGAAACAGTGTTTCTAATTGGGGCCTGCCCATTAGGTCAGTTTTTATGCCTGCTTAAACAGAGAAGCCAGGCTCAGCCTTCTGTGGTTTGGTCCCTAGAACCTCAAGCCAAACCAGACCTGTTGTGCAGGCATGCTGAGGCCTCCAAAAAAATTCCAACTCAGCGTTTTTTGTACATGGACCTGAATGGCAGTATGTTCAAGGATACTTTGTCTGAAGTGATTGCACTGTGGTGGTCCATGAATTACTGTTTCATAGTTGAATTTTGAACCAGAAGTCATGTTGGGCACCATGCCTCAGAACAGGCTTAGGAGAGCCAATCTACAGAAACTGCCCAGAACATGTCTGTAAGTACTCCATTAGGCATTCCCCTGAGAAACACAAATCAGATGCGGAAGGACCCAGACATACATAGCCAACTCTGCCTTACATAGCTGTCCCACATTGTGGCCCTTAACAATAAAAGGTAGAGAAACAGTGTTTTAATGGGGGCCTTCCCATTAGCTTAATTGTTAAGGGCCCACTTAATCAGAGCAGTCAGGCTTAGCTTTCTGTGGTTCGATACCCAGATCCTCAAGCCAAACCAGACCTGTCAGGTAGGCATTCTGAGGTCTCCAAAGAAAAAATAATTCCAACTCAGCATGTTCCGTACATGTACCTGGAAAGGAGTGTGTTCAAGGCTCCCGGTTCTGAGGATACATGCATGGTGGCAATCTATGAATTACTGTATTTTCAAGCTGAATTTTGAACAGGAAGTCCTGTTGGGCTTGGTCCCCCTCAACTGTCTTAGGATGGCAGATTAACGGAAAGTGCCAAGGACATGTCTGGATGTTCTTGTTACACATTGCCACTCAGAAACACAAATCAGACCGTGGAAGGAGCCAGATATACATGGCCAAGTCTGGCCTTCAACACGTGTCCAGGATTGTGGCCATTCACAATAAAGGGAAGAGAAACAGTGTTTCGAATGGGGACCTAACCATTAGATAACTTGTTAAGAGCATGCTTAAACACAAAAGTCAGGGTTGACTTCCTGTGTTTCAATATCCAGTTCCTGAAGCCAAACTAGAGCTGCCTTGCAGGCATTCTGAGGTCTCTAAAAAAAAATCAACTCAGAATGACTTGTACATGGACCTGTATGGGAGGATGTTCAAGGATACTTTTTCTGAGGAGACTGGCATCGTGATCTATGAATTACTGTTTTCTAGTTGAATTTTGAACCAGAAGTCCTGTTTGGGGTGGACCCCCGGAACAGGTTTAGGACAGCTGATCTACACAAACCGTTTAGAACTTGCCTATACATTCCCCACTTCACTCTCTTTTTGAGGAACACAAATCAGACATTGGATGGACCCAGATATACATAGCAAAGTCAGGCCTTACACAGCTGTCCCCCTTTGTAGCCCTTGACAATAACGGCAAGAGAAACAGTGTGTCTAATGGGGCCCTTCCCACTAGCTCAGTTGTTAAGAGACACTTGAAGCCATCAGGATTGGCTTTCTGTGGTTGGATCGCTAGATCCTCAAGCCAAACCAGACCGGTGGCGAAGGCATTCTGAAGTCTACCAAAAAAAAAAAAATATTCCAACTCAGCATGTTCTGTACATGTACCTGGATGGGAGTTGTTTCAAGGATCCTGTTTGAGAGGAGACTGGCACGGTGGTGATCTATGAATTACTGTTTTCTAGTTGAATTTTGAACATGAAGTCCTATTGTGGGTGGTGCACTGGAACAGGCCGAGGACATCTGAGTGAACCAAAGGGCCTAGAACTTATCTGGATGTTCTCCGTTTTGCATTCCCACTTGGAAACATTAATCACAATGGGAAGACCCAGATGTACATACCCAAGTAAGGGGTTAAAGAGAGTTCTGCTTTGTGACCCTTACAATAAAGGGAAGAGAAACAGTGTTTCTACTGGGGCATGCCCATTAGCTCAGTTGTTAACAGCTTCCTTAAACAGATCAGTCAAGTTCTCCTTTCTGTGGTTCAATCCTCAGATCCTGAAGCCAAAGCGGACCTGACCTTAAGGAATTCTGAGGCCTCAAAAAAAATATTCCAGCTCAGCATGTTGCGTACATGGACCTAGATGGGAGAATGTTGAAGGATACTTTTCTGTGGAGACTGGCATGGTTGTGATCTATGTATTACTGTTTTCTACTTGAATTTTGAACCGGAAGTTGTGTTGGGGGTGTTCCTCTGGAACAGGCTTAAGAGAGCCTATCTACACAAGCTTCCTAGAACCTGCCTGTATGTTGTCAATTACACGTTCCCTCTGAGAATCAAGAATCAGATGGTAGAAGGACCCAGATATTCATAACCAACTCTGCCTGTACACAGCTGCCCTGCTATGTGGACCTTAACAATAAAAGGAAGAGAAACATTGTTTCTAATGGGGCCCTTCCCACTATCTGAGTTGTTAAGGGACAGTTAACCAAATTCCTCGGGCTTGGCTTCCTGTGGTTCAATCCCCGTATCCTAAATTCAAACCAAATTTGCCCTGAATTCATTCTCACTCAAAAAAAAAAAAAAAAAAAAAAAAAAATTCAAATCAGAGTGTTGCGCACATGGTGCTGGATGGGAATATATTCAAGGATCCTGTTTTGAGGAGATTTGCTTGGTGACAATCTTTGAATTGCTATGATTTGTAGTTGAATTTTGAACTGGAAGTTGGGTTGATCCACCTCGACTGGCTTAAGAACGCCGTTTAAACAAAAGTGTCTACGACTTGTCTGGACATTCTCATTCCACATTCCCACTTAAAAAAAAAAAAAAAAAAAAAACAATCAGATGGTGGAAGAACAGAGATATATGTAGCCAACTCAGGCCTTACAAAGCTGTCTGGCATTGGGACCCTTAACAACAAAGTAAAGAGAAACAGTGTTTTCAATGCGGGCCTGCCCATTACCTCAGTTATTAAGGGCCTGCTTAAACAGAGCAGTCTGGCTCGACTTTCTGTGGTTCCATATGCAGATCCTCAATCCAAACCAGACCAGCCCTAAAGACATTTTGAGGTCTCCCCCCCACCCAAAAAAAAATCAAACTCAGCATGTTGTGTACATGGACCTGGATGGGAGTGTGTTCAAGGATCCTGTTTCTGAGGATACTTGCACGGTGACAGTGCTTTCTCAGTGAATTTTGAACCAGAAGGCCTTTTGGGGGTGGTCCACCAGAACAGGCCAAGGACAGCTGAGTGACCCAAAGTGCCTAGAACTTTTCTGGACATTCTCCATTACTCATTCCCACTTAGAAACACAAATCAGACAGTGGAAGGACCCAGACATACATAGCCAACTCTGCCTTACACACGTGTCCTGCATTGTGGCTTTTAACAATAAAGAGAGGAGAAACAGTGTTTCTAATGGGGGCGTTCCCATCAGCTCAGTTATTAAGGGCCTGTTTAAACAGAACTATCAGGCTCACCTTGCTGTGGTTCGATCCCCAGGTCCTAAAGTTAAACCAGATTTACCCTGGTCATTCAGAGGCCTCAAAAAAAATTCGAACTCAGCATCTTGTGTACATGGACCTTGATGGGAGGATGTTCAAGGATACATTTTCTGAGGAGATTGGCATGGTGGTCTATGAATTACTGTTTTCTGGTTGAATTTTGAACCAGAAGTCCTGTTGGGGGTGGAGCCCTGGAGCAGGTTTAGGAGAGCTGATCTACACAAACTATCTAGAACTTGGCTATATGTTCTCCACTTTGCACTCCCTCTGAGGAAAACAAATCAGATGTTTTCTGAACTCAGATATACATAGCCAAGTCAGGCGTTACACGGATGTCCACCTGTGTAGACCTTAACAATAAAGGTAAGCAAAAAATACTTTTCTAATTGGACCCTTCGCACTTACTCAGATGTTAAAGGACTCTTCAACTCTTTACCCTGCTTAAACAAAGCTGTCAGCCTCGGCTTTCTGAGGTTCAATGCCCAGTACCTCAATCAAAACCAGACTTGCCCTGAAGGCATTATGAGGCTTCAAAAACAAAACAAAAAAATGCATATTCCAAATCAGTGTGTTGTGTACATGAGCTGGATGGGTGTATTTTCAAGGATCCTTTTGCTAAGGAGTCTCACACGGTGGCAATCTATGAATTACTGTGTTCTAGGTGAATTTTGAACTGGAAGTCCTGTTGGGGGTGGTCCACCAGAACAGTCCAGGACAGCTGAGTGAACCAAACTGCTTAGAAATTTTCTTCACATTCTCCATGACACATTCCCACATAGAAACACAAACTAGATGGTGGAAGGATCCAGGCATACATAGCCAAGTCAGGCCTTACACAGGTGTCTGGCATTGTGGCCTTTAACAATGAAGGGGAGAGAAACAGTGTTTCTAATGGGGACCTACTCATTAGCTCAGTTTTGTGGGCATGCTTAAACAAAGCTGTCAGACTCGGCTTTCTGTGGTGCGATTCCCAGACACACAAGCAAAACCAGACTTGTTGTGAAGACATTCTAAGGACTCAAAAAAAAAAATCCAGCTCAGTGTATTGTGTACATAGGCCTGGATGCGAGTATGTTCAAAGTTATTTTTTTTTAGCAGACTGGCACCATAGCGATCTATGCATTACTGTGTTTTGTAGTTGAATTTTGTACAGAAGTTCATTTTGAGCTTGGTCCTCCTCAGCTGACTTAGAAAGGCTGATTAACCAAATGTACCGAAGACATGTCTGCACCTTCTCATTATACATTCCCAAATGGGAGCCCTAATGGTACAGTGGAATGACCCAGATACACATAACCATACACATGTCAGGCCTTATACAGGTGTCTCACATTGTGGCCATTAACAATACAGGAACGAGAAAGTGTTTTAACGGGGGCCTTCCCATTACTTCAGTTCTTAGCAGCCTGCTTAAACAGAGCATTGAGGTTTGACTTTCTGTAGTTCTATCCACAGATCTTCAATCCAGGCCAGACATGCTCTGAAGGCATTCTGATGCCTACAAATAATAAAAAATAAAATTGCAACTCCGCATGTTCTGTACATGTTCCTGGATGAGAGTGTGTTCAAGGATCCTGTTTCTGAGGATACTGGCATGGTGGCAATAAATGAATTACTGTTTTCTAGTTGAATTTTTTACAGGAAGTCCTGTTTCACTTGGTCCCCTCAACTGGCTTAGGAAGGCCGATTAAACGAAAGTGCCTAGCACATGTCTGAATGTTCTCATTATGCATTCCCTCATAGAAACACAAATCAGGTGATAGAAGGACCCAGACTTACATATCTAAATCAGGCCTTAACAGGTGTCCCATATTGGGGCCCTTAACAAAAAAGGGAAGAGAAACAGTGCTTCTAATGGGGGCCTGCCCATTAACTCAGATGGTAAAGGCCTGCTTAAACTAAGTTGTCAGTGTAGGTTTTCTGTGCTTTGATCCCCAGATCCTGAAGTCAAACCAGACCTGCGCTGTAGGTATTGAGGCCACCAAAATAAAATTCCATCACAATGTATTGTTCAAATGCACTTGGATGGGAGTGTGTTGAATGATACTTTTTCTGAGGAGACTAGCAGTGTGGCGAACTACGAATTACTGTGTTTTCTAATTGAATTTTGAACCAGAAGTCACGTTGGTTGTGATTCCCCAGAACACGATTAGGAGAGTGACTGACCCAAAGTGCCTAGAAATTGTCGAGATGTTCTCCATTATGCATTCATTTTTAGAAACACAAGTCAGATGTTGGAAGGGCCCAGATAGTCATAGCCAAGTCAGTCCTCACACAAATGTCCCGCATTGCAGCTTTAAGAATAAAGGCAAGAGAAACAGTGTTTCTACTAGGGGCCTTCCAATTAGCTCAGTTATTAAGGGCCTACTTAAACAAAGCAGTCAGGATAGACTTTCTGTGGTTTGATCCCCAGACCCTCAAGCCAAACTAGACCTGCCATATAGACATTCTGAGGCCTCAAAAAAATCCAAATCTGTGGGTTGTGTATGTGGACCTGGATGGGAGTATGTTTAAGGATGCTTTGTCTTAGGAGACTGGCATGGTGGTAATCTAAGAATCACTGTGTTTTCTAGTTTAAACAATTTGAAAGTTGTGTAAGGCATTGTCCATGTATATCTGCTTTTTTCCATGGTAAGATTTGTGTTTCTATGTGGGAATGCATAATGGAGAACATCGAGACCAATTCTAGGCACTTTGGGCAAATGGGCCCTCCCAAGACTGTTCCAATTGAAGGCCCCCAACAGGACTTCCAGTTCAAAGTTCAACCACAAAATGCAGTAATTCATACACAACTACTGTACCAGTTTCCTCAGCAAAAGTATCTTTTTTTTTTTTTTTTTGAACTCAGGTCCTTGTGCTTGACAGGGAAGCACTTATTCCACTGAGCCATCTCCCTGTCCCCAAAATTATCTTTATCATACTCACATCCATGTCCATGTACACAACTCACTGAGTTGGAAATTTTTTTTTTTTTTTTTCTATTCTTCAGGACGCCTTCAGGGCAGATCTGGTTTGGCATCATGATCTGGGGATTGAACTGCAGAAAGGTCAGTCAGAGTACTTTGTTTCTGCAGGCCCTTAACAACTGAGCTAGTAGGCAGGATCCCATTAGAAACATTCTTTCTCTTCCCTTTATTGTTAAGGGCCACATTGCCTGACAACTCTGCAAGGCCTGACTTGGCCATGTATATCTGCTTCCTGCCACAGCATGATTTGTGTATCTAAGTGGGAATGCATAGTTGATAAGGTTCAGACAAGTTCTAGGCACTTTGCAAAGATGGTGTCTCCTAAATCTATTCCACTCAACAGCCCAAAACAGAATTTGTGGTCCAAAAATTGAACTAGAAAATACAGTAATTCATAGATCGCCACTGTGCCAGTCTCCTCAGAAAAAGTATCTTTCAACCTGCTGCCATCCAGGTCTATGTACACAACTGCTCAGTGGCCATTTTTGGTGTTTTTTTTTTTTTTTTTTTTTTTTTTTTGAGTGCTCAGGATGCCTTTTGGGCAGGTATGGTTTGGCTTGAGGATCTGGGGATTGAACCATAGAATTCTGAGCCTGACTTCTTTGTTTAAGCAGCCCCCTTAACAACTGAGCTAATTCGTAGGCCCCCATTAGAAACACTCTTCCTCTTCTCTGTATTGTTAAGAAGCACAATGTGGGACATGTGTTTAAGGACTGACTTGGTTCTGTATATCTGTGTCCTTCCACCATATGATCTAAGTGGAAATCTGTAATGGCGAATGGCTAGAAAACTGCAAGACACTTTGCGTAGATAGACTCTCATGTATCTGTTCCCTTTATTCGCCTCCAACAGGACTTCTGGTTCAATATTCAACTAGAAAATTCAGTAATTTATAGATTGGCACCATGTCAGTCGCCTCAGAGAAAGTACCCTTGAACATACTCCCATCCAGGTCCATATATACAACACACTGAATTGGAAATTTTTTTGAGGCCTCAGAATGCCTTCAAGACCAGTCTGGTTTGGCTTGAGGATCTGGGTATTGAACCACAGAAAGCTAAACTTGACCGCTTTGTTCAAGAAAGCCCTTAACAACTGAGCTAATGGGCCGGCCCCCATTAGAATAAGTCTTTCTCTTCCCTTTAATTGTTAAGGGCTACAATGTTTGATGCCTGTGTAAGGTCTTATTTGTATGTATATATCTGCTTCCTTCTACAGTATGATTTGTGTTTCTAAGTGGGAGTGCATAATAGAGAACATCCAGACAATCTAGGCATGTTGGGAAGATGGGCTCTCCTAATCTTGTTCCTCTGGACAGCTCCCAAGAAGACTTCTTGTAGTGGTTGATACATTGTGTCAACTTGGCTAGATGACTCTGGGCCACAGTTCCGGTGCAGTTTAGTTGCAGTTGCAGGTAGTGGTCCCACCCTGCCCCAGAGTGACTCAGCAAAAGTGACCTCATAAAGGAGGCTGAGAAAATGGTGCATCTCTCTCTCTCTCTCTCTCTCTCTCTCTCTCTCTCTCTCTCTCTCTCTGTCTTTCTCTCTCTCCCTCTCTCTCTCTCTTCCTTCTTTGGAGTAACTTCAGTCTTTGCGTTCAGCTTGGCCTTCATTGCCTGGCTTGCAGTGCAGACTCTTCAGCCTCTGGTTTGGATCCTTCATTTGTGTTGCAGACTCTTCAGCATCCATCCAGACTCTTCAGTGTTCCATTGTACACCCATTAGCTGATGAATAGAGACTTGGATGGCGCACAGCATTGAGATTCAGAGATTGGGGATGGAATTCTTCAGTCTGAAGCATGCAGATGCTCTCTGCATGGTCCCTCACCACCCTCTGCAGCTGACTGTCCTAAGCCAGTCTTGTAATTCTTTATCCTGTGTTAATATCTGTTCCTTATATTATAGCTGTTCCTCTAAGTAAAACCATGACTAAAACATAAAATGCTACTTGGAGTGACTCTAGAAGAACAGAATATAATTATGGAATTTTTAAATGGCTTTAACAGTTCCTGGAGTTCACTCTGAAATTTGATGAGTCCCAAAGACACTATGGTCTGTCCTGGTCTTAAGGAGCATATTGAGCATACTCATCATTGGTATGAGCTGTTTACAGTTATATGCAATATTGTTCCTTTTGCTTATCACAATTCACCAGTTGTGAGATGTCAAGAATTTAGCAGTTCTTCAAAGTTTTGAAAATCTTTGGCGGAGTAGGGAACACAATGATTCCGGTTGGTTGGTCATAGCCCCAGTGGGCAAACTTATGCATGAGAAGAAGCTCACTGATTCAATTTCTCGCCTTCAGATCCATATAAAAATTTTAATTTTCTTCTTTTTTAATTCATATTTTATTGAAGTACAAATATAAATGAGACCGTTTTAAGATACCTTGATAAGAAGGATTTGATAAATTAATACATTGCAAACTCTTTTCATAATGATTTGGTATCAGAGAAGGTGTATACATGATATTATACTTACAGACATTATTATAGCATATATCTCTTAACATTAAATTAAGAGAGTGTAACTGTTTTTGTCTCTTATGTTTTATACGTGAATTACATCAAGGATTCAATAATTAGCTGGTGCACATGGGAGGACAGGTAGCTAAAAGGCAGTGCTAAAAGGAGAAGTTATACAGGAACTTTGCAGAGTTTTGGTTAATGAGGAAATACCTTTGTTCATAGTCTAAGGGACATGAGCTAACCTACATAGGTAAAGGGGCCTTAGAAGGAAGGTACCCAAAGTTTACAGAAAGCCTTGGACACTAGCAAAGTTTAGGTTCTTGCATCAACTGTGGGTACAGGTTTTGCTTTGCAAGGGAAGTCAGCATTTGGCAGCCTGGGCCTTAGTACTATGGGTCTTTCCTACACTGTGGTTAGTCCATGTGGGGTTTGGAGTCAGAAGACTGTGAGCATTGTACCTGACTCAATTTGGGCTCTCTATGGCACAGCAAGGTGGTGTATGCTGAAGAACCACATAGCTACAGGATGAGTCAGCTAAAGTGCAAAGAGAGGCAACTGGACTAGTGAATCAGATGGCCACAACTGGAGCATTTATGCAGGAGAGGTAAGCCTAACTTTAGCTCCTCTTCCCTCCACAATCACAGCAGTCAGACAAAGTTTAAGAATTTATTAAAGAAATGTGATAGGCATGGGCAAACCCAGTGACAGAAAGAATAACCTGAAAGGTCCCTTCAAACCAAGTGGGTGACTAGCCTGAACCT
>PVKA01012267.1:0-58335 GCA_004027165.1 Ctenomys sociabilis
GGGGGGTGGGGTGCAGAGGGGGATGTACCCTGGGGGAGCTCCCAGGTGGATAGGCAAGACATTATCCCCATCTTGGGAGAGTCTTGATCTGATGGGAGAGACCAGGATACTGCACTGGGGAGCTCTCAACCTCAGGGCAGGTATAAATATATAAGTGGAGCCCTTGGGCGCACTGAGAATCTGACTATAAAGTTCTAAAAAATTAATTACCAATATTATCATCAGGCTTTCACTGTTCTTGTTGATAAAGGCCTGAGTGGTCTCCAGGTACCCACTGTAGTGACACAGACCCACTGCCCCTGTAGTTGCTGCATTCCTAGTTATACCCTCAGGATAAGGGACCAGAGATGGGACACAGGACATCACTGTCTCCGGAGGAGGAAGAAGCCCATAGCCCTGTTCCCTGTCCCATCACTGGTCACAGAGCTCTAACTCTAGGCAGCTCTGCCCGTCCTCTGCAGGGCTGATTACTTGCAGGGGCTCTCTCAGGGAAGGGTCCTCATCGCAGTCCAGGTAAACCACAGAGGAAAGGGGCTCAAGCTGCAGCAGGTCCCCGCACATCTTCCTGGGCCCCTGTGCCTGACCAAGAGCTCTCTCCTACGCACTGTGGGCCCCGCCCAGCTGGAGAACAGGCCAGGAGCAGTATTGCAAATAAGTGCGACTCGCTGAGAAAGCAATCTGGTGCCGGGTTGCTAGAGCGCCATGGAAGTTCAGCCTTCTGATCCATAATCTGTCTCCTGGGAATTTATCCCAAATAATCATTCAAGAGAGGCACAAAGCTACCAGCAAGACGGTGTTCATGGCACTACCTGTCACAGCAGAACAAAACCACAACCGCAGCAAAAAAAAAAAAAAAAAAAAAAAAAAAAATCCCCATCTGCAATGAAACAACCTGGAAACGGTATGCCGCCCCTGGGGCGATTCTGCAGATGGAAAAACATGTGATGATCGACATTTTATTCTCCTTCACGTTTTCCCTGCTCATGATTTTTAAAAATTTATACTTTTGATGTTTTGTTGTCTTTATTCTTATAGTTGCCTGAACTCCTTTGAGGAAAGAGACAAGCTATAAATATATTTAAAAAAATGAACATTTCAGAGCTGATGCAGCAATATGGGGCATGCTTATGATATAATTAGTTTCTGTGTTCTCTGGCTGCTACAGAGAGATGCTAAAGAATGAAAATGTGGTTTTCCACTTCTCTTGGCCCCTCCTAGAAGGATGGTTTCTTTGAAGCAGAGAGCTCTGGGTCCCCTTCAAGGTGGGGTTGGGGTGAGCTCACTGGCTGCTTCTGGTTCTAAGGCCACACTGCAGGTCATCCCGTGGCCTTGGGGAACGCAGTGCTGAAGATGGGGAGGCCCAGGCTGCTGCAGGCTGGCCCTTCCCAACCACAGCAGGCACCCATGGGTGGGTGGAGCACTGCGCTGGGCATCCTGCTGTCTGGGACGCAAGACCCGGAGGCCTTGCACCAGTTCCCCAAACCACAGACAGCTCTGTAAGGTGGTGGGAGGGAAGGAAAAACGGACCAAGAGCAGATTTCTCTTTAACTCAGCCAGAGTGGACTCACCTTGATTTGATTTAAAGAAAAGAAAGAAAGAAAACAATAACAAAAAAGGCAAGCATAGAAGATGAAGAACATGACAACGCTGAAATCTCAGAGGAACACCGCTGTGGAAAGTTAGACACTGAAAGGCCACCGTGACATCACATCAAAAGCCCTTTTGTGATGGCACAAAAACATGTTTTTTTTTTTTTTTGTCCCCAGTGTATTGCATAAGGGTCATGTTACAGTTTATGTCTAGATGTCCCTCCAAAGCCTCATATAGTCATGGGGTGGACTTCTAGAGTTTGTGATTAATTATGATTCAGTGCTGGGATTATGGGTGTGAATGCTGCTGGGATTATGGGTGTGAGTGCTGCTGGGATTATGGGAATGAGTATCTCCCAGGCAGATAGCCTGATGTCGACACAAGGGGATTTTTAAAAAAACATTCTTCAACAGTTATTCATTGAAAAGTTACATTTTGAGTGGTGTGCCTTGTTTTGGGAATTATGCTAGGTTTTGGAGGTGCAAAAATGGCAATTGTGTCAGGTTTTCCTAACCCCAGCCCCAAACAGAATACCAAACCCACCAACGCTAAAACAGGGTCCAGTCACTGGTCCCCTGGCTTTCTTTGCCAAAGTAATGCTACCTGGCCCTGTAGGCACCAGCAGGCAGTGCAATACAGGAGCTTTTCATTTCCTAAGCACTGATAAATATTTCAGCAGCCACGGGTCAGAGAGCCTAGCCAGGCATTTGCCTCTCTGGTTAACTCCACCTTTGTCCCCTGTAGGGGATGGGCATGGGTGGCCCACGGAAGGGCCTGGAGCTCAAATCTGGGCCTAATTGCAAGTTGCACCTGCAGGAGGGGAAGCACATTTTAAAGTACACAAGACTGAGATTTCCCATCAGCCCAATAGGCATGGAAGTCAACAGAAGGGGAAGGGAAGCAGATGAAAGGAGTTTCTGTGGCTGGGACCTGGGACCTGGGGAAGCTGGGGGCGGCCAAGGGAGGTCACACTCATTGCTGTTTCCTTCATTGAGGTGCTCCCTCTTCAGCTACTCTTCCCACCACACCAGGCCACTGTATGGTAAGAAACCAGCGGAAGGAAGGGCAGATACTGCAGAGGCATTTCAGGGAAGCAGGAGAGGGCCAAACACTGGCTCTCAAGGTCCTCCTGTGCGCTACGCCAGCTGATGTGAATCAGGGAGAAGAAAGGGAAATCAGGACTTCTGAAGGCCCTGGGCTGGGGAGAGGGCCATGCTGCATCCCGTGATCCGGCTTTGCCGCCCCAGCCTGTCTACGCCCAGCCATCCCTGGTGGAGCAGGAGGGAGTTTTGTTTGCTTTGCAAGGCACAGGAGGAAGCCAGGCACAGTGGCTGAATGTGGCCCAGACCCAGGCCCTTAGGCCCAGTACATCGAAAGAGACAACAGATCCATATGCATCATTTTTCTCCCCCTGGTGCTGGGGATCAAATCCAGAGCCTCCTGCCTTCTAGGCAAGCCCTCTACTGCCGAGCTACGGCCCATCCCCAACCTATATTTCTTCTACACCAAGTCCTTCCATGTCCTGCAGAACGCCCCGGGGCCTGAACACAGTGCACACAGTCCCGTGTGAGCTGGTCCAGCTGCCTCCCCTCCTTCCAGCCCAATCCTGCAAATCACCGTGCCACCCCCAGGCCTCGTCAGGCTTCTTCATGCTTGTGCTCTGGAACCACCACTGGGCTTTATCTGACAAGCCTGCCCTGCCACTCACTAGCTACAAGACCAGTGAGGGTGTGACTCATAACTCTCATGGGTGTCCAGGATACCCCTTTCTGTTCCTGTCACTTATGGTTCTCATGTGTATCTGGCTTCCCTAGTGAACTATAAAAGTCGCCTGCAGGCTGAGATCAATGTATCTGCCCACTTCGTTCCTAGCACAGGGTCTGGCACTTGGGAGAGACACTCAGTAAATGCTCATTAAATAAGTGAGTGAAAGAATTGAAAGACCCAGCAGCAGGTGAGTAACACAGAAGAGAGGGGGCACTTGGGACAACCCCACAGCTCCGACCACATGTGCAGCCACTGTTCACAGGCATGGTATATGTTCCCGAGGACTGTGAGGGCCAGGGCTTAGTGCCCAGGGCTTGGCACAGAGGGAAGGCTCTAGGACGGCTGCCACAAGAGAACAGAAGTTGCTGGCGGCACAGTGGCTGGCTGAACCTAGGATGCATCTATCACTTCCGCAAAGCTTGTCCTCAGGTACAGAGGAAGCACCTAGAGTTATGCCGCTTCTGTAGGGGAATAAGGACTGAGCTGACTTTGAGGGATTGACCATGAGTGCTGCCTCCTGCCAGCTTTTTGTCGCTTTATCTTCTGCTCCTGAAATCCTACCCGGCATGCAGAAAGTCTGCTCTGCCCCAGTCTCTGCCATCTCAGCCAGCTGTACGCCTCTCTCTCTGCTCTGCCATGCACTGGCCTCAGCGAGTCCCGTCACCTTCCTGAACCTCAGGCCCCTCTGCTGCGCATTGGGGTGGAGGAGAGAACAGGGGCTATGGCTGTCATCCCTTCCAGCATCCTGCTGCTTGGCACATGCATGGGGCCCCCGGGACCCCCTGCAATCTGCATCTCTGTTTACCTCCAGGAGGGAATATGCATTTTGGATGTTTGATGTCAGGGCATCTGTGCCCATTCCCTTTGCAGCCCCTCTGCTACCAGAGCCCCACACTCTGAAGCTTGCGGTGAACCTGGAGACATCAGATAGAGCTTCTGGGCTGATCCTGCTGGCCCACCATGGGACCAAATGGTGCACAGATGCCCAGCAGGCAGCCCCAGGCTGGGCCCATTAGGAAATGTGACTCCAGAGCTCTTCTGTGTCACCAGGACCCCATGACTGGCGCCAGAATGGGAACAAGAGATTCCCATCACCCAAGCCTAATGACCCGTGTCTTGGTCCCTGGTAACAGAAGGCAGGAAGCCCAGGGGGAGGGAAATGAAAACACACACATATGCCTGCAGCCAGGAGGTGCCCCCCTCCCACAGGATCTGGACAAGAAATGCGTCCCGGAGAGGGCGGGCGTGCTTTGGTTCCACAGTCTGTGTTCTCCAGACCCCCTCTGTCCTGCTCTGCGCATCCTTCCCAACCATGGGGGAACCACTGTTCTGCTTTCAGACCAACTTTTTTAGCATATGCATGGGACAGAGAACTTGTGACCCTTGTCTCTCCTGTTGGACTTACTTCACACATGGTGAGGGTGGGGGATACAGCTCACAAAAATCAATTATACATTTTTTGAATAACTAAAGAGCAGCTGTCAACTCTTAACACAAAGTGATACGGCAGGTGCACTGATTTCCCCAACTTGATCAGTATACATATGGAATTATCACACTGTACATCATAAATATGCACAGCTATTCTGTTAGTCAAAATGTAAAATCAAAATGTTTAAGGAGAAATACATACTAAGTCCCTCAATTTTATCTTTATATACATATTTGGATTGTTAGACTATATTCCATACATATGAACAATTAAAATAAAAAAATAGTTTCTTTTAAAAAAACCTCCTTGAGTTAGCTCCTCCCTTTTTCCTTCTCTATATGGATCAGAGAACTTGTGGTCCCTGGTCCCCTCCAGGGACTCTGTGGACTGCTCTGTTTATCCGGTAGGTTGCGTTGGGTAGGCACAGGGCCCTGGGCAGAAGCCTGTTTGCTCCAGACTCCCTTGATCCTTCCAGGATCATCTTAGCTCTGAGCAACATGGGATCTCCTTCAATCTCCTTCATCCGGGTCCTCCTGGCCCTGGACTGTTTCCTGAGTACCCCACTAGACAAAGAGCATCTACTAGATAAGCATCAATGGGAGTCTGGGAACTCAGGCAGCTCATGTTTATATAGAAGAACATGTCCTGGGGGGGCAGCTCAGAATCCAGGGAATGGGCATAGAGCTCACCAGCCTCCTAAGGCTGCTCCTACCGCGAGAAACCTGGGAAGCACTTGCTGCCTGCCATGCACACAGCTCCATTCTAAGGAAATCAGATGCTCCCAGGACTTGCTGCATAAAAGCACGATGGGCTATCGCAGGTTGGGTGGACGCCTAACCACTGTTTGCTGGTCCTCTCTCTGTGCAGCACGAACACCAGGGACCCACAGATGACCTGCAGGACCATCTTGGTCTCCACGGGCTTGCTGCACGAGTCTATTTAGGACACAGTACCAGCATGTTGTCCATTAATGCCCCCACCTACCACCCCCACAGCTGTGCCTCCTCCCACACATCATAAAGAAACCATTTGGGCTGGAGGATCAGCCGCCTCTAGTCATTTCCTCCCCAAGGAGGTGGTTAGCATTAGCCGTCTCTCCAAATTTCCTCCCTGAGGAGGTACTTAGGATCAGCCATCTCTCCTAATTTCCTGCTGGACTTCCCATTCCTGAGGCCATTCTGGGCTGCTTATCTTCTGCTAAGAGAAAACAGTCCCTCTCAGGATGGCCCACTGTGTGCTAAGTCACCTTCATCCCACCTAGGTCTGGCTCAGGGTTTGACAGGGAAGACAAATAAACAGTGTATTAATAAGGTTAAACAAAAAATAGCATGAAGAGGTTTTCTAGGATTTAGTCGGAGCCATGGTGCTGAGTCAGCAACATACTTCCCTGGGCCTCAGGTTCTACCTATAAAACAATTGTCCAGCTTGCTGAAAGCATTTCCACTTCTACTCCTTGCTACAATCTGTGTGGTTCCCACAGATGGGTCTTCTAGCTCCCAAATTCCCTCTCGGCTATGTTGACAAATTTAACTTGTACAGTGGTTTTTGTTTCGTTTGTGTCTTTCCCCCTTGGCTGGTCAGACCATAATGGCTCTTAATGTGGACAGGTTAGGGAACAGGGCGAGAGGAGCTGCTTGCTGAGTGTCTATACCCCGACTCTGCCCTTGGGAAGTGACACTATGGGCTGGGACCTCGAAGCCGTGAGAAAAAAATGAGAGACCAACTTGCTCAAGGACTGCCCTGTCCCCTGACCTCCTATGCACTCCCTCTGGCCAGGGGGCCACTGTTCACTGAACTAATTTCAATTAAACTCAGGCAAGTTTTCTCTGTTTTTTTCCCCTGATATTTTCCCGTCTTGCCTTATTGTTTTCACACATCCATGTGGCTCTTTACCCACATTAAGCACATTTATCTTATCTTTTGGACTACTCAGTCATGTCGGGGTATGGGAAGCCTAAATTTGTTTTAATCTGCTGATTTTCACTCTTGGTGGTGCATTTTTCTTGTGTGGATTTTTACTTCTTTAAATACTAGTTCATTGCTCAACAGAAGTGTTTGCCATCAGAGCCCTACAGTCTCTTTAAAAAGTAGCTTTCATATGTGTATCTGGGTTTTATTGGTTTGCGCCTATTTAAGTTTTATTGGTTTGTGCCTATTCGCTTCCTTGGATCAGAGCTCCCAACTCCCTTGGTTAGTATAAATTCAGTCTCTATACCTGTGAGCACCTCAAGCTTGGGCTTGTAGTTTTGCTCTTCAGTACTATGGATTAAATGCAGGACTTTTGTACTAGGCCACATCCACAATTTTTTAAAAAAATTGTTGAGACAAGGTGTTGCTAAGTCACTAAACTGCCCAGGCTGGGATTGAACTTTCAATCCTGCCTCAGCCTCCTAGAGTGCTGGATTTACAGGTGTGAGCTTCAGCTCTGTAATGATAACTGCCTTTTTCTTTTGCATAGCCCAAGGAGACGGAAGTTTCTTTGTAGCTTCCCTAGGCAGTGGCAGCTCAGTAAGACTCACTGAAAAGTCAGAAGAAGCCAGGGACTGGGACACATGCTCAGGATCCCAGCCCTGGGGAGACTAGAGCAGGAAGGTTGCCGTGAGTTCAAGGTTAGCTTGCACTACACAGTGAGACCCTGTCTCACAAAGTCAAAGGAAAAATAGAAATTCAGAAGAATGCAGGATTGTCCAAATTAAAAAAAAAAGGTCAGCTCTATGACAGAGATCCTTCTGGGGACCTAAACATTGCACATTAGCACACACATGTGTAGCAGAAATGGGTAAAGAATGCTGATTTCTAGGGCTCAGCTGACCGGAGCCAACTTAAAGCCCCCAGATCAGCTGATCTCAAAGCTTTCTGTCTCTGTCACCACCCCTTCATCCAAGCCTGATACCCCGTCTAGCCAGCAGGCAGACTCACTGGAGATGGAGGTGTAGACGGCGAAGGCCCGGAGGCTGGTCATCTCCTTCCTGCGGGTCACGTCCACGCGGGAGCAGAAGATGTTCTCCCAAGCGTACAGCTTGAGCAGCTTGATGCCACGCAGCATCTCGTTGGTCTGCTTCAGCCGCTCGTTGGAATATTCCTGGGGAAGTACCAAGTCAGAGGGCCTGTGCCTTTGTGCCCCAAAGCCCCCGCCCAAGAGGAAGGTGCTGGCCCATGCCCTCATCACCCCAGCTCTTATACCCACAGGGATCTCTCCACCCTCTCTGTTAACCCCATTACACAGAAATCCTGGGCCTAGAAGGTGACGCCACGCTGAAGGTCACTGACAGCTCTGCTGCTGTGCTGAGGAGAGGAGTAGGGATCAGGGAAGAGGGACCGGTATACCTCTGGACACTCACCAGCGTGCTCCGCTGGGCCTGGGACAGCTTGGTGGCCACGAAGTACTGGACTGGAGCCAGCAGAATGATGACAGCTGCTCCAATTAAGGCGCTGACCCCAAGTATGTAGTAGAGCAGGATCACCCCCACGATGATCTGGGGAGGGGCACCAGCTAGGTCTGTGACGGACGCCCTCCCCCGCCCCCAGGGCCCTGAAGTATGCTGTGCATCAGTGCCAAGTTCCCCAAATATCTTGGGACAGAGTGGGGTAGGGAGGGTGTGACAAAGCAGCATCAGAAGCAGGCACGGTGGGCCGAAGCATCCATCCTCTTGCCCTCCCGCCTTCCCTCCTAAGGAAACTGCAGCGCTGAGGCTGCAGGAAGTGGCAGCATGGCCTGCGTGTTCTGTGTGCTGGCTGCCAAGGCTGGCACTTCATTCTCATCGCAGAGAGTGATGATGGTCTATACGCCAGACAGAGGAGCCCTGAGTCCCAGGGTTTGTTTTTCCACTCTTAGGCTCCTGGCCTCTTTAATTTTCAGTCAATTGGGCAGGTATTCTTTGAAAATTCAATCTGTTTCTAGCTTCATGTAAATGACTGCCTGCTTATGCATACATACGAGAAGGGTAAATTACTCTCCCTTTCCCCCAAGGTGACAGCTTATCAGGTTGGGAGCAAAAGCGGGCGTCTCTCAATATAGGACCTAAATACGGGAACAGATGTGCTGCTGGCTTCCTTAGATGAAGGCAGGGTCACCTTACAGCCCCCAAGTGCTGCACAGATGGGCATGAAGCCCCTTACATCGCCTCAAGGATCCAGTAGGCAGAGGCTGAGATTTCCATTGATCACAGGAAGCCTCCCGCATTAGTGAAGCTCTGGGGCAGAAAAGCACCTGCAAGTCACCACCTGTTCCCAAGTTCATCTGCTGCTAGATGTGGGCCACCCTGGAGATGACCCTCCTACCACTTCCGGCCCAGCCCTCATCCAACAGGTACATTCTCCCTGATGCCAGTCCCTCCTTTCCCCAGGAGCTGTGCTCCTACGGAGGATGGGAGGGTGTTCTTTAGTCTCTGTGGCTGTTCTCAACATAGAGAAATCTCCCAGGCTGGGAGATCCCGAGCTGGGCTCAGTGTCTGCACCTACATCCCCCTGTCCTGTCCCTGAGACACTGCTGTGCTGTGGCAGGCACTGGGGACACAGCCACCCTGGCTTTTCCTGCTGCTTATCTGTTCCTTGTCCTGTCTGCTCTCATACTCCTCAGTCCATTCCTCTCCTGTGCATAGGCGGGCATGATCTTCTTTGGAGATAATACCAGAAATCAAGAACTCTGAATGTGCCAAATGTGAGGAGGCAGAGGGCATTCATGGGGAGGGAAAGCAATGAATTGTAGCAGGGAGACCAGAAGCCCTGGGGTCATGGGCCCTGAGTTTTACTGCAGGCCCAACCCTTATAATCATCACTCTTAGGTAGGTCACCTAACCTCTCTGTGCTTCATCTTCTCTATCTTTAAAACAGTATCATAACGGCGACTTTGTCAGACTATAACAAAGATTAAATGAATCTCTGTGATATATAAACATCTGGGCTAGTGCCTGGTATATTGGTGGAGGCCAGGGAAAAAAAACTGAGCCCTCTTTCTTGAAACCAAATGAAAAGTCTCCTGGGAGCTTTGTCACAAAGGAGCCACAGAAAGGAAATGGTTGGTACAGCTGCTGCTGCAGGTTCCTGCGTGACGCAGAGTTAGACTCTTGCCATTCCTGCTCTCCTAGTACTCATTGGGTGCAGATACACAGGGTTTCTATGGCTGTTCTTTAACCTGGTGTCTTTGATAAGCTTCAGAGAACCCATGGAGCTCCTGAAATTGCAGGCACAGTGTGTGAACAAGCTTTTTTGTTTTCCCTGCCTGAGAAACAGAGTTTCAAAAGTATACATAAATTAGTGGTTGCCTAGTGCTGGGAGCAACGACCAAGAATGATTGTCAAAGACCTGAGTTTCTTTCTGGGGTAATGAAAATGTCTTAAATTTGTGATGGTTGTACAGCTCTGTGACTGTACTAAAACCCACTGAACCGTGTACTTTAAGTAGGACCATTACACCTCAACAAAGCTATTTTATTTTTTTTAAGTGTAAGAAGGTAAAAAATTTAATGAACCAGGAAGAGCCCTGGGGGCTTATTCAGAAATGGGCTCCTAAGCTAATGTCATCATTATGCAAAGCCTCATGTGTCCCATGGCACAGGACCCTGACCAGCTGGAGTGCTTTGCCTCAACTGAGGTCACATCAATTCTGAGAGGTGCCGGGCTGTGGGTGGAACCCCAGGGCGAGCCCCGAGCAATGACACCCACACTCAGTTCTTGGAGTGGCTCCTGGAAGTAACTCTTGTGTGCTCATCAAATCCTTACGTGACAAAGGGACAGTCTTTGATGCACTAAAAATGCTAGAAGTGGTCCTACCCATTTATAGCCCCTGCTACTCAAGAAGGTGAGACTGAGGCTGGAGGATCTCTTGAGTCGAGGAGCTTACAGGACAGCCTGGACAACATAGTGAGACCCTATTACAAACAACCACAAATCTGCACAGCTCCAATGATACTTCAAAATAAATATGCAAAGTAATCAGCATAAATAAAAAAAAAATCCCAGCCTTCTCCCGGTGCCGTAAAGGTTAAAATAAAGCGAGAGAGCTAGGGACAGGGCCAGCCCAAGACTGGGCTTATTAGTTATTGTCGGTAAAAACTTGTACTCTCAGCAATGATGCATGTGCAGCAAATCCTGTAAGTACTACTAGAAATGGTGGCTATGCAGCAAGTTTGATGGGCAAATCTGTGCGAGCAAGTTGTTCAAGAAGCCACAGCAGAAAGATCTTGCAGATAACAAGCTGGTGACTGCATTGGGTGAGCTCCTCAGGCCCTTCCGCAGCTTTTGCAGTCATCTGTCTTGGGGGAGACAGCCTGGGTTGGGGTACAGGCATACAGAGCTGTTCCTCCCTTTGCTACACCATCTTCTCTCACTTCTACCAGGGTGGCCACTCTTGCTAGTTTTCCTTAAGAAACTTCTAACTCTGAATTGTACAGGCAGGGAGGATCAACCTGCATCACTCAAGGTTTGTGCAATCTGCATCCCAAGAAGCAAAGGATTCTGTAAAGCCTCTCACACTAAACATGCATCCACTGGAGGGATGTGTTTGATAAGGGCCCATTCTGTGCCAAGTTCTCCTCTTAGTCTGTTATTTAACTACCAAACTGAATCATCATTATGATTTCAGAGGCAAGAAACTGTCCCCATTTCAGAGACAGGGAAATCACAGCTCAGAGAGGTTAGGTTAAGTGTTTGCTCCAGTCTGTCTCACCCAAGCCTGACATGTTCTGCCAGGACATCTCTGCAAACCCTGCAGAGCCCCTGCGGACAGGTCTGGGACCTGGGCTTTTGGCCTGAGCATCAGAGTGAAGATTCCTTTCCAGGACATAAGGACCAGTTCCACCAAAAAAGAGCTCCAGAGACAGAGCAGACAGGCTGGGTCAGATAAGGAGCATTCTCCTGTTACTTGGAGAGGCTGCATCTACTCCTTGCCCCCCCAAAATTAATTTTTTGGGGGTGCAGGTGCATTAGTATACGCCTGTGATCCTAGCTGCTTGGGTGGCTGGGGCAGGGCAAGCTCAAGTTCAGCCTGGGAAATTTATGGAGAGCCTTTCTCTAACCAAAATTTTACAAGAAGGGCTGGTGATGTAAATCACTGGTAGTGCTTTTGGCTGGCATGCACAAGGCCCTGTGCTCAGTCTCCAGCAAAACACACACACACACACACACACACACACACACACACACACACACACACACACACACACTTTCTATTTTAAAAATAATACACACTTACTGGGGAATTTAGAAACACATAAGCAAATTAAAAACCACTTGTAATCTCATCAGGGGGCCATCCGGTTCTCTTTTCTCTGTGACTGTGTAGATATATACACATGCATATTCCAGTTTAGCAGGAAGCATACTGATAGCCCATTTTGCAACTTATTTTTTCTGTTTGAAGACACATCATGAAGATGTAAATAAATAATTTGCAGTAAATACATAATTTGCTACAAAATAATTTTAAATGTCTGCAGAAATGTCTCACATGTAATTATTCATTAAATTATTCGAGACTGGCTATACTTTCAAAGGCTTAATGACACTGACTTCTCTGAGCAAGACAGACAGCTCGGCTGCTTGTATGTGTGGGACACTAAGAAGACCCTGGCACACAGCCCTTGGAGACCCCAAGGGGTTGGGAGCTTCACAGGGGCAAGCACAGAGCAGATGACAGGGAGCCGATTGTCACCGGACAGATTCTGGCTTCCTGTCCTGCAGCCCCACCCCCACCCCAGCACGTATGCAGTACCTGCACTGGCATAGCCCAGAGGTTTGGGCACAAGAAGAAAAACCACATGAGCTGGTTGGTGTCGATGGCCACCAGGTTGCAGATCTGGCCGGCAGTCAATTCCCCCATAGACAGGTTGGAGGTGGACAAATGCATAATTTTATTGTAAATCTTGGTCTAGAAATAAGAGCAGAATGCTTTAACTCACCATCATCAACATCCTGGTCACCACCCCAAATGCCACAGATCCGGAATGAGCCACGGCCTTCTCAGGCACTGCCCATGGAGCCCTGGCACAGGTCTGAAAAGTGCTCTGTGTTATCCCTGCATGCCAGCAAGATGGCTAAAGGCTGAGAGAGGGCAAGGGGTCAAGTCAGGCAGGTTGCAGTCAAACTCTGTCAGCTGCTTCCCCAGGGAGCAGCCTTCTCCCTTGAGGGACTGGACTTAATTAGTTCCTAATTACTTTTTCCTTTTATGTTTTATTTTGTTGGGGTCTTGCTATAGAGTTCAGGCTGGCCTTGAACTCCCATCAATCTTCCTGCCTCCACCTTCCAAGGACTGAGATCACAGGCCTGCCCACCATGTCTGGCTTTAAGCTCTTAAACTGTAAACGCCGATCTTCATGTCCAGCATTCTTGATTTACCGGAGGCTAGAGGGGAGCACAGTTCAGGCCATAAATATGCTGAAACAGGGAGCTGCCTGCTTATGGGGTGGCCTTCTTCACCCTGGGGCCACTTCCTGCAGTCACGGGGGAGATGGGGAGTAGCCAGGAGATGTCCCTAGGCGCACTGGACCCGCTACTTCTGTGTGGAGATGGTGGCTGCCAGCAAGAGGGCAACTGTGAGGCTAAGGAGCCGCTCTGCCTGCAGCATCTGGGGCCGCTGCTCTTGTATGCAGCCCTGTTGTGTTTCTGCCATAAGTGGCTCCCAGCCCATAATTTATCTTTTGTGTAAACGCATGCTTCCTTGTGGGCCAGGCTCTCTTACAGCATAACCTGTGCGGTCTTTCACCGCAGTGAAGGCTTCATACAATGGCAATGATATTTTTGGAAAAAATTTAAACACTTCCCAGGTTATGGGAAATCAGACTTTAAAAGACTAAGCACCCCATTAAATGCAGTAAGCACAGAGTACTCTATCAAAGCATCATTAAGTAGACATTGGGATGTCTATAAGGAAATGCACAATTGAGAGCTAGCATATTTTTAGCAATTATATATAATTCAGGAATTTTGCTTAATAACTTTTTATGCTAAAAAAAGAAACCGTCATGGTTATTCTCAAACTCATGCAGGCTGTCATCAGTGAAGGTGAATTTGTTGTGAATAGTTTCCTAGAAATCTCTGGAAGGAAGATTTGTAATTTTATTATAATTTGTTTCCATAATTAATGTCAATATTTCTTTTGGGGAGCATATGGATTAGTCTTGCCTGGGAATGCAAAAAAAAATTCAAACAGTTTGATAAAAACAAATTACACGGGCACTTTTCTTGTAATTGGAACATGCCGGGCTTGTGTGTGACTTATGAAAAAGAAAATTCAGATTTAATTAGAAAACTATCCTACCACAACATTGTCTGCGGTGGTGCAAGTCTGCCTGTCTCTGGTGGGGGCTGGGTAGAGGCTGGGATTTTTGGGAGCTTTTCTGAACAGAGATCAGAGCCTCATAGAGCTTAGAGGGTCTCTGATTTTCTTGGACACGTTTCACCATTCTCAGTGACATCCCTGAGGAAATACTGTTTTCTCTCTGAAAATCCACTGGGGGTGGGAAGTGCTATCTGTACAGTTACACAGATTGTCCACTCTGCAACTTTAGTGGCCAATTTGGTCCTTGATATTGTCCCCAGTCCAGGCTGTAGTTTTCTCTTCTCAATCTGTTTTCAGCAAAGCCTTGATCTTTGCTCCCACAGCATAAATCACTAATACTTATACTATTTTAATTTTTTTTCTTATTTATTTATTTGATACAGGGTCACACCATGCAGTTCAGATTCATAGTGATTCTCCTGTCTCAGCCTCCTCAGTGCTAGGATTATAGGCATGCAACACCACACCTGGTTTTGCTGGCTGGCATGGCATTTGGTATTGGAGATTGAACCCAGACCCTACCAGGCACAAGGGGCTTAGACCACCAAGCTGTCTCCCAGCCTGATATTTAACAGGTTTTGAAGAAGGTATCAGTTTTCAGATTTCCTAGGATGGCAATCACTGAGTATGACAGGATCAGCTAGTTACCACTCCCATTTTCCTCTTCACAAAAGGAGAATTTCGACCAAAGTGTATATGGTCTGTGACCGCATAGATGCTGTGCCATGTCTGACTATGTGAAAAATTAACCAACTCCTATTGAAACTGCTCTTATACAGTGTTCTTTATTCCAGTTATTAAGCTTAATGAGAACCCTGGGGCTTGGCTAACTCTCACCACCACCATCTTCAAAGGTTCACTGAATCCTCCCTGACACTGGTCATCTCTGCAATCTGCTGTATGCACAGGAGGCCACAGGGGGCTGGATCAGGGCACCTTAGTGATGAATGGGATCTAGAGGATTGAGAGGCTGTGTCTGCTCTCAGCAGGAAAGAAAGCTGTGTTTGATTGGTGATGTCACCACTTTCAAGGGCAGGAGGCCCCAGGGCTGAGCAGCTGATGGTTCAGGCCCACTCCAGGGAGAACCAGAGCTAGATCAAGATGCTTCTGACAAGTCCCAAGTCCAGCCCAAGGTGCTTTCCATCCCCATCCCCATACTGCCCTGTCACTATTCCTTTCTTAATACTCATGAGATGTAGGGGGGCTTGCTGGTTAGCTCGGTTGTTTAAGCACCTGCTGGGGCAAACTCAGTCAGGAACAAGGGACTGCAGTTTGATCCCCAGTTCCCCATGCCTCACCAGACCTGCCCTTAAGGCATCCTGAGCCAGCCCAAAAAAATTCTCAATGCTCATGAGATGTAGAAGTGAATTCACAGCAGAATTATTATTATTATTATTATTGTTATTATTATTATTAATTACCACTTGAGACAGGATCTCACCATGTAGTGCAGGCTGGCCCTGAACTCACGGTGATCTTTCTGCCTCAGCCTTCCAAGAGCTAAGATTACAGGCATGCACCACCATGCCCAGATCTGTCAGCAGAATTATTCTTGAATGTCTATGAGAATGAATAATGCAGGTTTCATTGAGAAGGTAAAAACAAACAAACAAACAAAGATCACCCCAGTACCTGTATGGCTCCTCTCAAGTTAATTCCCGTTTCAATGGCAACATAGTAGGAGGCTTGCAGAAACGTCCTTTGCAGTAGGAGGGCAAGGAACAGGAGCACGGCCAGGACGTAGGCGTTGGCGAGGAACTCCTGGGATGAGACAAAGTAGACCCCGAGGAACTGTGTCTGTGGGGAAGAGAGAAGAGAGGCTCAGAGGTGGCTGTTGTTGCCAGCAGAATGACACCACCCGAGTATCTCACTGTGCTGGCGTGGCCATGGCTATGACAGGCCCCGCCTGCTTGCAGAGCCTTGTGCCATTGTTCCTCAGTGAAAAACAAGGCTAACAAATCCCATTAAACATTCTTCGAACTGCAGGGCAGATTGCCCATATCCTCCTTGTCCTCCCACTTGAGGGAACAGTATGAGGCCCCTAACTGTGACTCCCGGCCTTGAGGTCCCCAAGCTCAGGGGCGCTCCCTGTGATTCTCGCTCCCAGAATAAGTAGAGCAGTTCATGGAAGAGCCAAAGCCAGAGCTGCTTGAGCAAATCTCACAGCGTGCTCTCAGCAGCAGGAATAGAATCAGCAGTGGCCGAGTCCCCTGCTGTGCGGTGGTTTCTGGGCAAGAAGGCCAGCAGGAAAGCTGGCACTGTCCTGCTCCCGGGGGACAGATGGGAACTCAGTACTTGATGGCAAAGACCGCAGGCCTAGGCCTCCAGTCCCATGGGCTCCCAGGACCTCCTCCTAAATTTAAGGTTCTCTCTCTGCACTTCAGCAAGATCCCAGATGATCAGCAGCAAAGGGGAACATTCTGCCTTTGTTGCTAAAGATACCAGGGAACGACAGTGCATCGGTTTCCAAATTCAGCATCTCCAGCTCCCAGAAAAACTTTGATCTTGATAAGAAGTCTGAGGTTCTCCACCCCAGCCACATTAATGTTTCCATGAAGACAGAACTCTTTCCTTTCTGAGTCTCTGCCCTAAGCCTCAGGCACTTTGGGAGGCTGTGGGACCCAATGCAGGGTAAAAGAGGGACAGAAAGTCAGGAGGAGCCTGAGGGTGACAGAGTGTTCCTTGGAGGCCTCTTCCTGGAATCAGATATTCCTGGATCTTGGATCCAGGGCTTCCTGACAGGGGAAAAGTGAGATCTTCTCCATTTATGAGGAAAATCAGCCCTTTTGGTTTCCAGGAGCATCTGATCCCTGCTCAGAGCAGTCTCTCCCATGCTGGGTTGGACAGGGGTTTATCACTGTTGGCTGCAGCAGGGTGCACAGCCTACGAGGGATGTCCTACGAGGCTTGGAGTTGTGACCCTCTGTCCCTTTTGCCAGTGCCCCAACGGGAGAAGCAGAGGCAGTAGGAGGTAGATGGCAGAAGGGTGAGGCTGGCCTGAAGGCAGCAAATGCACTACAGAATTAGGCTGTGGGAAGAGACCTGACCCTACATGGAGGGAAGGGGCAGGAGACAATGTCTGCCAGGTGAAAAATGCCGTCCTCACAATACTTCAGGAGGAAAGTTCCCTTGCTGCCCACTGTGCACAGGACGTGGGGTTTCCGCACGGGGAGGCGACATGCTGGTCAGGAGACATGTCGACACTCTGATCCTGAGTCCCCCTCTGAACAACCTGTTGTCACATACAGAACTGTAGTACGTGGGGGATGGCGAGGGGCCCATTTGGCAGACTCCAGGTCCAAAATAAAGGCACACAGCTTTGGTAAAACCCAGTGGTGTTCAGTCCTGGGGTTCTTCTGTCCTGCCACCCTCTGCACAGACCTACACTGAGAATGGAACGCATTATTTTAAAACAACAAAACATCACCCCACGGGAAATAATTAAACACAAGGAACGATGTTTCTTTCTGGGATAGAGCTGTGAGAGTAACCAATCCTAGGGAGGAGTTAGGGATGTTACCATACTCATAGGATCACCTGGGACCCAAGGTCACTGATCACCAGGACAGCTCTTGAGCAGCATGAAGTGCCACACACACACGCTGGGCAACACAAGAGCTGGACAGCAAGGGCAGGAAGGCCAACAGAGCACTCCCGTTGGCGAGACAATGGCTGGTGCTCCTCAAAAGCCCTCATCAATATCTGTACATTTTTAAACAAAGCAAAAAATTCTTTTTTTTTTTTTTGTGCTTCTAAAGGCAAAACTGTGGGTTCTCTCCTCCCCGGGCACATACACCGTATGGTTCAAACAGTATGTTTCTGTGAATCAAAAATTCTGCAACCTATTTTAAAGAAATGAAAACCTCACTGGCAGGTCTAGGTCATGAGGTCATGAATAAATCTCTGCCTAGGCAGTTTCAAAGGGAGGGCATCTGCGATAGCAAGGGTTTTGATTGAAAAGTGGGTATGAGACTAGCCCAGAGGCCTGGGGAGCTATGGAAGGGTCTTGGAGAGGGAGGTATGTGTGAGGGCCTCACAGCAGAAGAGGAAGGACTGAGGACCACTGACATTTGGTGCACGCTAAACGCTTTGGAAGATCGCATGTCCCAGCCATGCATTTTCACAAGTTCTCTGGGGAGAAGTTGGTGTCTGTTTCCAGGGATTTCCCCAATACTGTAGTAGTTAACAAATATAAAATTTTAATTTAAAAAATTAAAAATATTTTTAAAGTTAGCCACCCCACTCCCAACCCTCACCACCACCCCCTACTATGGTCGCTCCATATCTCCCCATCAAGGCCTGCAGAATGAGGACACCACTGGGGAGCACAGAGAGAATCCTCACAGAAGGGGCCCTGGAACCCAGGCACTCCACTGCTCCGATCCCTGGTTCCCTGCTTAGCTGGAGATCCAACTGCAAAAGTTCCCTTCCCTTTCCTCTGCAGCTTAAAGAAGAGGGGTCACTGGACTCTAGCTTTTTATTTTGGCAGGGACACAGCCGAGCAGTCTATCTGAGAGGCCCTGAGTAAAAACAGCAGTGACCTTTGCTTAGCCGCAGACCAAGCATCCAGCCATCTGACCTTGCAGCCTACAGTTGAGAGCTACAAGCCAGCTGCATCTGGGTTTGAGTCCTGATGCATCCATCACACATGAGCCACTGTGTCCTAGGGAAGCTCCTTAACCTCTCTGAGCCTCAGTTTCCTCACTTTTCAAATGAGGTTAAGAAGGTTCCTGTTTCAGAGAGTATGTACGAGGATTTGATGGAACCACAGATGTGAAAAACACAGCAACAGAACTCAGCCGGTGGTGCCACCTCTGTTTATCACTTTCCAAGAGTCCTAGAGGCGCAGGCAGAGATCAAGCTGCGGGGTACAGAGTTCAGATGACACAGGTCCTGCCTATGGGACCTGGGGTGCGGAAAGGCACAACAGAGCGCAGGATATGGGAGGGGAGAGATGTAATTCAACCAGGGGAGAGCATCTCGGAGGAGGTGACATGGATCAGAGTCTTAATGGACAACAGGAGGGTGACAGCGAAGCAAGGGCAGGATACTAGGTCACTGCAGCTGCCTGGACACTGTCACAGAGAAACCAACTTGCACAGCAACACTCCCACTCATAGAAACACTGTCACATTTAAGTTCATTAAGTTACCCCAGCAATAGTCACACATATGGCCATCCAAATAGGAACAGAACACACACACACACACACACACACACACACAAAGATAATGAGACAAGGACCAGCAGAGCTCATTCAGAAATACACTCCCCCCTTACACACACACAGACTCACAACTACATGACTGTCCCCTGAGGCTGAGAGGTCCTCACACCAAACTCCCCACCTGTCAGCTCCTCCTCTTCCTGCCTCAGTCAGGAGCAGGCCTGGCAGGCCTCAGACACCAGCAGTTCTGCTCTGAATCCAATTCTCTCATCCTCCAGCCAGATCAGAGGCATTGCGGGAGGCAGGTGACAGATTGGGAGTGGGGGCTGGGAGGTGAGAGGCTGCAAGGAACCAGATGGGGGCAGAGCGCAGGCCTGGTCCCAGCTTTCCCTGAGGAGAGGGAGAGGGCACTGGGATAGGTCTGTTGGAGACCTGGGGGAACCACAGACACCTCAGTGACTAAAGGGGAACAGAAGTATCTGTCCACAGTTGCCAAGCACGAGGTGTCTTGGCAACTGTGGGTGTCCTAGAAGGGAAAAAAGGACAGGACAGCCACTAATAGAGTGGGTAGCGAGTGGCCAGCTGCGCAGCCTGTGGTGGGGGCCTTCAGGCTTCCCCTGCACCATGTAGCCAGGAAGCTTCCTCCTCTGCAGTTTGCAAAGAGCAGCGCAAAACTTGGCTGAGTTAGAGCTGTGGAGATTGGGGGTGAAGCAGACCACCTCAATCAAGGGCCCGTTTTCTGTGCCTGGGCTCAGAAGCACAAAGGAAGCCAGGAGCGCTGGCCCACGCCACTAATCCCAACGCTTGGGAGGCTGTGGTAGGAGGATTGCCTTGAGTTTAAGGATAGCCTCGGTTGTGCAATGAGTTCAAGGCCAGCCTGGACTACATAGAGAGACCCTGTGTCAAAACAATTAAAAATGAAAAAAAAAAAAAAAAAAAAAAAGAAGGAAGAAAGAAAGAAAAAAGTACAAGTCTAAAGTAGAAGTAAGCCAGTCCCCAGGCAACCACACAAGCAAGCTGGAGCCAGTATTGACTTTCACACTTTCCTTTCTATGTCAGAAATTTGCTGATCGTGTGTTTGGGTTGCACGGAGCAAGCATGAAGGCCGATAAGGTCTGCTGCCACTGAGGCAGGGCCACCTGTCCCAGGGCTCTGCCAGCTGATGAGGAACTGGGACAAGAACATTCCAACAAGAGGGCAATAAAACCTAGGGTGTGCGTCTAAAGGAGGAGGAGAAAGAGGGCTGTGGGAACGCTCGGGTGAGCACCGAGCTCGCCGCCTCCTGCACATCCGGCCTCCCAGCTCTCTCCTGAGAGAAGCGTGGGCTGGGCGTGGAAGCACAGGAAGGGGAGGCCAGAGCGGAGCAGCTGATAAAGGCTCTGCCTGTGTCATTTCCCCCTAACATTAACAACCAGCCCCTTGTTCCTGGAGGATGTTAATGCAGCAGTGCCTCTGCTTGGGCTAAAACTGAAGGCGACACCGCAGCAGACGAGAAGTCATCACATCCGTTCTCCTTTTTGCGCCAAGTAAATGTCAGAGGCTCAAAAAGCCAGAAAAGGACTCAGTGGCTTCAAAGTCTAACTAAGCAAAAGTTCCGTTCTTGAATGAGCAAGACCTGTTCTCATTTGGCTAACTCCTACTCATCTGTCAAGGCCCCATGCAAAAGCCCCTCCTCTATGAAGCTGCCTATGACTGTTGGCTTAACTAGTCACTCTTCCTATAGTTTCTTGTATGTGTATATTTCTCCTCACAATCATGTGTAACAAGTACTATTCAATAAACAATTGCAGTATAATAACATTTTTAAATTTCTCTGTTTTTCATTGAATTTCACATCCTTGGAGCCAGAGGTGATGGTTTAATAACAATAATCAATGTTGTATCACGGTTATAAATGCCCAGACTTGAACTCAAACCTTGACTAGCTAGCTAAGAGAACCTAGAAAAAGTTACTGAACCTCTCTGAACCTCAACTTTCTCATCTGTAAAATGGTGATAACAATACTGAACTCATGAATTCTTTCTAAAAATGTATTTAGTACAGGATCTCACTACACAGCTCAGACTTATAGCCATCCTCCTATTTCAGCCTCCCCAACACTGGGATTACAGGAGTATACCACCATGCCCAGTTTCAATGGCTGGCTTAATGGGTCCTGGGTGGAGCCAGCATGATATGCAGTACCAAGGATTGAGCCGGGGTCCTTGTGCTTGCCAGGTAGGCACTTAGATTGCTGAGCTATCTCCCCAGCCCCTGAACTAATGAATTCTGTGATTTGGGAAATATATCTCAATACAGTCATCACAGAAAAGAAAAAAAAAAGCTTCAAAGGGTTGCTTCAGGGATTAAATGAGATAATGCATGGCTCGTTCCTGCGCACAGCTAGTCCTAGGCCAAGTGGTCAGTATGTGGTCATTTATCATCATAACCACTGCTCTGTATTCTCACAGCCCACCTGGACTGGCAACAAGTGCTGTTCAGTGAACAATTGTTGGACAACTTGGGAAGACAGATGCAGTGTATCTCATATTTCTGCCCAGAAGTGCTCAGCTGACTGATATATCTCCAGGAAAGTGAATATAATCCTCCTAAGGATTGGCTGCTATCTGCGAAGTTAGCACTCATGTGACGAATTAATATTGTACAATAGGGAGTCATAAATTACTCAGAGCTGTAGTTCCCAAATCTCTGAATTGCTTTTAGGCTGTCTGTGGTTAAAATGTCATAATGACATGCTTGCTCATTGGAAAACACAATGCTTATTAGAGGTAAAATTTTCCCATTTCGCGGTCACCTAAATCTAAATGGTTGCAAAGTGCCTCTTAGCCCCCAAAGTGGCTGCTTTTGCTACAAATAGGGGAGAAAACCCAGGAAAGGTTTTCTCTTTTGTCTAAAACATTTCAGCTCATAGCATCTTCAGAAGTAGGGAGACCGCCGGACATCAACCAGTCTAGTACATTTCAAGTATCTTAAAGCCATGGAACCCTTTAAAACATTTTAGTGGGAAGTTCAGCATTTTAGTAAAATAGGGGTAGCTTTTAATGCAGTTTGGACTGGGGGAAGAAAAAGCCCACCCAGTCGCAGACACTTCCCACTGACCTCTCTCCCAAGATGCCCCTGCAGAATCTTGAGAGCTAAGACCCCAGAGCTGAAGAAGACAGAACCCTGCCGCCTTCATCAGAGTCGATGATGTGGATAAGAACTAAACACCAACACATCTAATAAGCCACAGCAACGCTGGACACCGGGCAAACAAACGCACTCCCTTCATCTTTCAGCATGACTTTGCATTAGGAATGGTGACAACGATAATGGTGGATAGGCTGACCTGGGTGCCATGAAACCCTTGGCTGCAAGCTGACATTGTGGTTGGCCATGTACAGAGGAAGATTTGCTGAGGGGTCTGCCTGAGTGTGAGGAGCCACCCAGTGTGGTTATGCTGCTCCCATTTTTGTCCTTTCCACACTCCAGCACACCTGCATGAGACAGACCAATCTTCTAGGGAATGCGGCACCTGTCCCAGGGAGCCTACCTTGGGCTGGAAGACACGGTTCTCCTTTCCAAGATGGCCCACGATCCCAAAGATGCACAGTGGCCCAGCGAAGCCCAGCAAGTCAGCCAAGACGCGGAAGGTGCTGCTGAGGACCAGGCGTCTCCCGAAGGCATAGCAGAGTGCCCGCCAGATGGCCCTGGCACCTTGCGTGCTCTGCGTGTTCTTCCGCTGCCCAGAGAGACCGGTGACAGGTCAGCATGGCTGAGGGCTCATTCGAGGCACAGCCCAGCCTCCCAGGATGTCCCCAGCCCCTGCTGCCTGGGGAGACCCAGGGGCCACATGCTCTGCAAGTAAATGAACTCCAGGAAAAAATATCATGGAATTACCAAGTGCAAGGCTTGGCGGGCCCTATCAGTACCACTGCAGCCAGGATGGGGAAACTGAGGCCAGAAGCTTGCTCATGGCCACTTAGCTTGTCTATGTGATGGGCCCAGCCTCACACTGAGAAAGACACATGCCACAGTTACCTATGACCACCTGCCACGGTCCGCCTCAGTTTCTTCCTTGGTACTAAGGCAGAGGCAGCTAAAGAACACTGGACTTCGAGTTATGAGACTGGCTCTGCCACCCACCAGCTGTGGGCCAGCTCTGGGCACTCATGGCCTCACTCAGGGCCTCAGTTTCCTCCTCAGTGATACGAGGAGATCTCTACCTGGCCAAACTGGGAGTTACCATCAGCACCAGGCTGATATCCCTGTCTTCCAGACTGGGTGAAAATTCCCAGAGTCATGGAGCTCCTGAAGGAAGAGAAGCAGCCTGGGGATGTTTAGTGAGGTCGTTGACCTTACCAGGTCCTCAGTTTCCCCATCTGGACAAGGAGGATATTGGGCATTCCAAATGTGACCGTCTATGAGCCTGTGTGACATAAGATGGGCATCTTCCCCTCACTTGACCTCAGTTTCCCCAACTGTCCCACCAAGGTTTTGACCTGAAGTCTTCCCAGGCCCTCGTCTATGACTTTACACTGGGAATGGGTGGTGTGTCTGCGACCTCACTGACCGCCTGGGCATCAAAGGCCTCACACAGCCGCCGGTAGTTGGTGAGGGCCCTCATGGCGATGGGCAGCTTCCCGATGGCTCGCAGGTCGATGGGCTTCTTGTGGGCAGTCTTAATGAAGGCATTCATCCACCAGTAGGTACCCTTGGACAGCAGGTTCACGAAGGGCTGCAGAAAGCGCACACCTAGGTCCTGCAGGTCCTCGGGGGGCTTCACCTCCCTTGGTGTCTTGAAGAAGATGTATCTCTGTGGGGCACGGCTGGTGGGTGAGCACATGTCCTCACCTCCCCCACCCAGCTCTGCCAGCATCCAGGGCTGTGATGGCCACACCATACCTCTAACAGATGCGGCTGTCTCACTGATAACTAAATCCAGGACAAGATCCTTCAACAACCAGTGCCAGGGTTTCCTCACTTTACGACTATGCAGTGAAGTCTACTCTGAGTAGACCCACTGGCTCAGCTGGGTTGGACTTACATTGAGTTGAAGAACACAGAAACCATCGTGTTTTGCAGAGTGTGCAGAACCTGAAGTCACGCAGACCTGGGATCAAATCCTGCCTCCTCCACGCACTAGCAAGGTATTCTGTCTCATCAAACATACTTTTCTTTCTCTAAAGGGGTTGGTAGCTGTACCCTAGGGGCGCTGTGAGGGAGGGAAGGTAGAGGGGCCCAAGAAAAGCAAATTACACTCAGCAGAAGGCTCAGATGAGAAGGACTGCAGGGCAGCGAAAGCTTCTCTGATTCACCGTGAGAGACTGTGCTGTGTAATTCTGACAAACTGCGGACACACCCAGCTTCGGATCTGGCTGCGCCGCCCCTTGGCCTCTCCCCTAGGAATGAAGGCGACCACACACACAGATCCAAGTGCGCTCAGTGCGCATCATAGATGGAGGCCAGCACTTGGCACGGAGTGGGCGCCCATCAGCAGGGTGACGATGGCTGTGCACACAGAAGTCCATGCACGTGATCGACGATCATACAGCCATTAAGAAAACTGAATTAGGATTGTTACGTGGCTTGGAAGAAGGCCCAAGACATTATTTGTTGGGTGAGAAAAGCACAGCGCAGAAAACCATGTAATACGATCTCATTTGTATATGGAGGGAGAAAAGCATATATTTATATGCATTGAGAGGAAAAAAGAACCTGTACAGATATTCTGGAGACATGTGTACGGAATTATATTAACAAAAACACCGTATGGAAAGACAAAGTGGGGCCGAGGAGATGGCTCAGTGGTATAAGCGCTTTCCCTGGCAAGTTTGCAAGGGCCTGAGTTCAATCCCTGGTTACTCAAAAAAAAAAAAAATAAATAAATAAAAAATAAGAAAGACAAAGTGGTTACTCATCTACCTCCACAGGAAAGTATGGCCAGAGGTAGGGAAGGAGAAGGCTGACACCGAGGTAGGGAAGAGAGGGGAGGGTGGGAGAAGACAAAGGACTTCAATCCAAAGGACCGCGCAGCTACATACATACAGTCTACATACGTGTGACTGTATGAAAACATTAAGGTATAAGTAAGTCTCCCTGCCTCAACTAAAATAAGCCAGGAGAAGCCAAACCCTGCCCTCCCTGTGGTAATACCATAGGTACTGCTCTCCCTCCCTATGGGAGTTACCCACTCTTCACCCTGGGCAAACCAAGTGTCATCTCCCCAGCCCTGGAGCCTTCCAGGGAGGCCTGGGCCTGGGCCTGGGCCTGAGGGCCAGGGAGGCCTGGGCCTGCTCCTCTCCCAAGAATCTAGCCCCTGTCTGGGGCAGGCAAAGCCGGGTGGATTCTTCATGGGCTTGGCCAGCTGCAGGTTGGGACCGCTTCCTGCCCTGGCCCAGGTCTACCCAAAGGCGGCCTGCTCACCCTCACCCTGATGACGTTGACCTCCACGAGGAGCAGCATCCCATACAGGACCACGAGCAGTCCTGTGAGGCAGAAGCGCAGCTGCGAGAAGCTGATGGCGTGGTGGTAAAACTTGACAAACTTGATGGTCTTGGTGAGAAAGGCCAAGATCCAGTAGATGAGCAGAGCTGGATGGAGAGCACAGGACATGTGGGTGCAAGGTGAGTGCGTGGGCCCACGTGTGTGCAAGCATGACAGAGGACAGAGCAAAGACTGCGCCTGGAAGGTAGGCGTGTGCATGCATTTCTGATAAAGATGCGTGTGCGTGTGCGTGCGTGTGTGTGTGGGGGGACGTGTGCGTGTGTGCGTGCATGTGTGTGTGCATGTGTGTGTGCACGTGTGTGTGCATGCGTGTGGGGGTGTGTGTGCGTGTGTGTGTGTGTGTGTGTGCGTGCGTGTGACTACACCACAGTACCTTTTTTGAGATGGTGCACATACATTACAGGGTCTATCTCAGACATTGATGACCTTGTAAGTCAAACTGGCCAGAAAACTCTCCCTTAAACAAAGAATAATTTGAATCGGGAAATTATTTCTTGAGTTTGACTAAGGCGCAGGCAATGTGCCAAGGAAGCACTTAAACACATAATCTCATTTATTCCCCACAATAACCTTGTAGCAAGAGAACTGTCATCACCCTCAACTTATAAGACAAAGGAATGGAGCCTCGGAGAGGTTGAGTGACTGACTGGAGGTCCGTGAGGTGCAGAGCTGGGCTAGGCTAGGAGTAGAACCCAGGCGTGCAGGCTCCAGGCTCTAGGGGCTTCCTGTGGCACTCCCCACCTGGGGGAGTCTTAATGCTTGTTTACTGATGAGGAAACCGAGGCTCAGAGAAAGGAGCTTGCTGCCAGGTCATGCCAGAGAAAGGGTGGCACGTGACAGGTGCTTTGGGCATCAGCTGACGATATTTTCATTATCTCTGGATTTCAGATTTGGGATGAAGTAAACATCAGAAGCCTTCAGTGGATTCTGTTCTAAATTCTTGCCCCTTCCCCTAATCTGCCAATAAACCAGTCAGCTTAGGCCAGCAACACCCACTTATGTTACCCTTGGGGGGGTGTTCTGGCACCACGGCTCTGCCCTCCCAGCTTCTTGAGCTGCATGCAGTAAGACTTGAGAGGACCCATGGGGAGTGAAGGCCTCTGTACCCTGCCTTCCATCCCAGGGATGCCAGACCATCTCTTGGGGACAGCAGCTGGCATCCACTCAAAGTAGCTCTGGGCTGAAAAGCAGGTCAAGATGCTTGTCCCACCATATGGCCGGGGCAGCGCATGCCCAGAGGGGTGATGCCCTCTTCTGCAGGTCCCAGTGCGGGCATTAGGACAGTGGGGCAGTAGTGATGTTTCCCCGGTTTAGGGTCCAGGTCACAGGAACCCGCAGCTGAAGCCCATCCCTATCCTGTGACCCTGCTCTCCCTGAAGGTTCTTTCCCAGGAATCAGAAGCTCTCTTACTCTTAATGAGGACCACTGACTGGGACCGTGACTTAAAAATGTGCCTCATGCGATCTTGCCACAAATGTGCTCTGATTTCATCTTTGTAAAAACCTGGTGGTTGAGGGAGGGGCTAATTCCTCCTTCCCAGGTGAGGAAACTGAGCTCAGAGAGCCCCCGTGTCCTATACCAGGTCCAGGAGGGGCTTAGCAGTGGACTCAGAGGTGGTTTCCACAGGCCTGCCCCGTAGTGTTGGGCCCACTGCCTATTCCCACTGCTTGACTGGTGAAGAGGTGAAATGGGGAGAGAGATATTCAGGCCACTGTGGGAAGTGCAAAGCTCTGGTTGAATCCATCCTCTGCTCTCCGCCCCGTGGCACAGTGTTGTCTGTGCACCACTCCAAGAGCCCTCTCACTGGTGGCCCTACTTCCCCCTTCCCCTCTCCCAATCCTGCCTCCATAAAGTAATAAATCTGGTCATGTCTAAAGCCTCTGCATGCCCTCATGTTTGCAGCTATTCACAGCAGTCAAAGAAATGGAAGCAAACAAAGGCCCGCTGACAGGTGAAAGGATAAGAAGACGTGAGCCATGGGATATTGTTTAGCCTTTGAAAGGGAGGGAATTCTGACAGGAGCCACCACATGGGTGGACCTGGAGGAGACATAAGGTAAATGATCCCATCACTAAAGGACAAAGCGTGCAGGACTTTGGGTGGATGAGGCTCCTGGCACGGTCACACTTGGGGACGGACAGCAGAACGGCAGTTGTCAGGAGCTGAGGTGAGGGAGGAATGGTGAGCATTGTGGATGGAGTCATGGATTTCAGCTTGAGAAGACAAGAAAGTTCTGGAGGCGGACAGAGGTCATGGCAGCAAAACAGCGGGAGTGTGCCGAATGCCACACAACTGTGCACTTCAGAGCGGCTGAAGTGAACTAGGGGGATGACATTAAAGCTACTTATCTGTGTAAAAAAGTGGTTAAAATAGTATTATGTTCTAGGCATAGTGCCGCACACGCACATTCCCTCAAAAACCCAGACTTCTCTCAGTGGGCTCCCACTGCTCTTGGCCTCAACACCAGGGTAAGTGGTGTGGCTTTGGTGGGTCCACTCAGAGCACACCCCACATGCAGGCCCGGCGGCCTTCAGAATCCAGCTCCCTCTGCTCTCTCCACTCCCGCCCTCCCTGCTTTTGCTTCCCGTTTGCTAACGCGCTCTGTCCTTCCTGTCCCAGAGCCTTGGCCCAGGTTGCTACCCCTCACACACACACGCCTCTTCATCTCGCCAGTTCCAGTTCTCAGCTCAAACACATTTTCCTCACAGCATTATTTCCTTCTCCTCATCTGGATCCCAGGATGAGGGCTCTTTCACGGAACACTGAAAGACACGTCATCGCCACCGTTCTGCGGGACCCCAGGCCTCTGAGCAGCTAGCCATCTCCTTAGGTCTGGCTCTTTCCCTAGGACACGTGACCCTCTCTGTCCCTATAGCTCTCAGGTGCACTCTCTCCATTTGCCTCTGTCCTGGAATTTGTGCCCCTGTACGGCCCCTTGTCATGGGAAGCCAGATTCCAACAAGGGATGTGAAGGCAGACTGTCCTTGTTTCCCTAAAAATATAGAGCAAATCCACATCTGGCTGCTGGCTTATGCTCAGTGAGGGGACGTGACATGATGCTGGAGCATGAGGAAAAAAAAAACAAAAACCAACTCCTCACCTGTTGACAGGGCATTTCTAGGGGGCATCAGGGTTAAAGAGAAGTTCTCTGATGATAGAAGTGGCTCCTGAAAGGGGGGGCGGATCCTCCAAAGCCCACAGCTGACACCTCCCCTTTTCACCTGCTGCCTAGCTCCCATCTACATTCAACTGAGGCCCTGGGGTTGAGCAGGGAGTCTGCTGGGGGATTCTGATGGGGCTGGACCCCATCTTACACAGCACAGTGACCTGCAAGTAGGACCCCCCAGCCTTGTAGAATGTGGCCATGTCTCTGGCCCAGCACAGTGTTCCAGAATCTGGATGCGGTAAGGCCTAGAGGTAGGTGTGACTCCTGACACACGCCTGCGCCATTCAGACTCTGGACAAACACACAGGAAGGCCTGTGGTTTGTACCTTTGGTGGCCCTGACCCTTAGACACTCAGCCCCCTTGGTTGCTGGACTCCACGGTGCCCCTGGACTCGCCAGGTGGGCAAATTTGAGCAACTTTGTCTCTGAGCCTCAGTTTTCTGGTTTGTAAGGAGAGAAAGCAATGGGACCTTCCTCACAGGGCTGCTACTGGATTAAATAAGTTAATAATAACACGCTCGGGCCAGAGCAAGGCACATAAGTGCCAAGTGAATGTTTATTGATATTATTTTTAGCCTCTCCTTGTTTCATGCCTGTGGGTGTAACACAGGGCGGACATGGGGAAGAAGGGAGATGACGCAGGTGGGGAGCGCTGTACAGAGCCGGCTCCATGGTTAGGCTCAGTGGTCAGCAGCTGTCGCTGTTGCTTCTGCCTGGGACATAGTGCACGGGGTCAGGCACTGTGGAGAGGCACCCGTCCTGAGCTGACTCTGGTGCTGGGCCTGTCTCTGCCCTCTCCAGGTGACTTCAGCCTGGCACTCCTTTTAGATGTCATTGGGAAACCCATGGCTGCTGCAAGTACATACCTGCTCTGCCCTCCCCAAATGTAGCTCCCGCTGCCACATCTCTTGACATGTCCTAAACACAAGATTTGACCCCTAGCCTACCGCAGCTCTGCCCGAGGCGGCTCAGGGCTTAGCACCAACCGTGGCCCAGGGGCTCAGACCCACAGCCTGCTGGACCTGCAACCTAACCCCCTGCCCCTCTTTCCCCTGCTCCCTGGGCTCTGCCACACTGGCCTTCCTGCCGAGCCTGTTCCTATGGAGGCTTCTACATCCGCCGTTCCTTGCAAGGAACACAATCTCCCCAAATCACCTGCACGCGCATGCTTACCAAGAGCCTTCCGGCCACCTCTGGCAGACAGCAGCACCCCCCGTCCCACCCCCTTTCTTCACACAACTCCACTGTTTGTTCATCTGCGACCTTTGGCTGCCTCCTCCACCTAAGTGGAAGCGCTACCAAGATGAGGATTTGTTCTTTTTCCATTTTGAACCTCCCCCCCCCTGGAACAGTGCCTGGCACAATGTCATCCAAAGGACCCAGTGAAGGTACCTCTTCGTCCCCTCCCTCTCCTCTTCCTTACCGATCAGCAGCTTGGGGAAGTTGGAGGTCTCGATGTTGTGATAGTAGACCACGGAGGTGACAGCAGCCATGAATGCCATCCCAGCTGGCATGTACAGGTGCAGATGGCGGGACTCGGTTACCCTAAGATGTTGGGGGAGAGGAGGACAGAGAGGGTATAGGTGTAGGGCGTGCTTCATGTTTACTGCTCAGCATACAGTGGGTCTTAGGGCACACCCCAGCTCCATTTCTGTCCCAGTAATGCTGTTAGCTTGGGGCCTAGAAGTCCAGACCCTGATGCTCTGAGGGCTTGGTGTTCAAGCTTGGGCACCCATGGCCTTCTTTCATTGGTTTTTTGCTTGCCAGACATGGTGCCAGGAAGTCAGTCTCCACTATGGCTGCTGGAAAGCTGGCACCACTTCCTGGGAATGAGCCCAGCTGGTTCCCCGTCCCTGGGCAATGTAGAAGCCAGCACACCAGCTCACTTAATGTCAGACCACTGAACACGAGCAGCACAGGCCAGCACTGCACTGTGGCAGCGCCATTTCCTGGGCACCTAGTCTGTGTCAGACACTCTTCTATGCACTTGATACACATGAACTCATTTAGTCTTTGTACACAGAACCCCACCCATGGGGTGGATGCTTGTCTCCCTTTTTTTGTGGTTATGGAAACTGAAATCACTGCTTCTGTCTCCTCCCTTGAGGTGGGGATGGGGTGATGAACAGCAGCTCACAGTCTTTGGTTTCACTCCCCCAGGACTCCCTGGTGGCAGGACTCCAGCCTGGCAGTGAGGCCCTCGGGAGCCAGAGCCTTCCAGACATCATCTGCCCCGTGACGGATGATTGTCACCGTAGCGCACCCTGACTGCACCCTTCTCATGGTTCCCTCGTGTAGAGAGCAAAACCATCATGGCTCCACATGGCACTAAAGGCCCATGAGCCGGCCACTTTGCCAGCTCTGTCCAGCCTGCTCCCCCTGCTCCAGCTGCATTGGAAGCCTGTTTCTGGAAGGCCTGCCTCAGCCCCCGTCTCAGTGTTGCTCTTGTTTGCACTGCTCTTCAATCCAACATGCCAAAGGGCAGTGCCCAGAGCTACTGTCTGACAATGCAGCAAAGGGGTGCTGCAGACAGATGGAAGCCGGAGGGGACCAACAAGCAGGGGAAGCCTCCCAGAGGAGGTGGATCTGAAGGATGAGTATGCTCTGAAGGATGACTAGAAGTTCGACAGACAAAAGGGAGGGACCGATAGAGAAGAGAGCTGTGTTAAGGGCTCTGGCAGGGCCAAGGTGCAGGTGTAGTGGTAGCGTGAGCCGTTCATCAAGTACCATCCTCCCGTTACTCTGATGGAAGAACACATGCTTGCTCCCCGGGTTTATTCTCAGCCTTGGGCAGTGGATGTGATGGGTCCAAACAGTGGAGCAGTGTCATTTCCTTCTGACCCTGGCTGGCCTGAGGGTGGCCGCAGAACCCACTCTGTAAGGACGGGACATCTCAGGAGCATGCTGTTTTCACCTCTACTCCTTTCTTCCTGAGTGACGCCCCGGGTGGCACAGCCCCTTTGGAGCATGAGGAAGACATGGCTGATGCATACAATGGTACAGAGAGACAGGAGAAGGCTGTGTCCTGCATGATACCACGGAGTCCCCAAACTAACCAGAAAGACAACGTTCGAACTTCTTGTTAAATGAGACCACAAATGCTGTTCTCTAAACTACATTAGTAAATATTCTCAGGCAAAGGCCTTCAAAGCAGTCCCTGAGGTGTGGAATGGAAAGAGCAGAGATCAGTGAGCCACCAGTGGGAAAACTGGGGTTCACTCACTCTGCCGGGGCCTTCAGAGCTCTTTCCTCTGTACCACTTGAAATGGTCTGAAAAAAATCTTACATTCTCACACAATTTAAAGTTGACATACATTCTACATTATCTCATGTGTTTCAACAATGATTTTTGGGCCGGGGAGATAGTTCAGTAGAATAAGCGTTTGCCTGGCAAGCACAAGGGAAATTAAACAATGATTTTTACAATAAAAGGTAAAGTACTAAAAATTTTATAATGTAAAATAAGCTGAGGATTATCCATATTGGAATAATATTTCATGAAATAGTTTACTATAAGAGATGTTAGTTGCTTTACTAAATGATACATTAACTTAGGCAAGAAATTAGGTAAAAGTTATATACAGATATTATTGTAGACTAGTATCAGTCATACAATACTAAAGTCTGGGTGATGTGCTGACTATTTTATGTAGTGATTTGGAGAAGCAGTCTAGTTTCTGTCCATCCATCCATCCATCCATCCATCCATCCATCCATCTATCTCTTCCTTATAATTCTGTGCCATGTTGGTTCTGAATCCAGAGCATCTTATACAAAAATAATACCCTGAGGAAGGCAGGAAGCCCTCTGGGTTTAAGATGGCTCAGTTAGTCAGACAAATGAAAACTTCCCTAAACCAAGCCCAAGCTTGAAGACCGCTGCCCTAACTATCTACCACATCTACCTGGACCCTAAGTTTCCAGACAGATTTGAAAACCAGCTGGGGTACACAGGGCATGCCATGGGGCAGGACCTGTGACTTCTTTTCTCTGTCCCTTCCCCATGCCCCGCCTTACACCCACCTACCAAGAAGTGTGGGGATATGAAGGCTGATGATGAAGGCCCAGCTCAGGAGTTGACTGTGCCCTGGTGAGGGGATGGCTATCTGCAGCGAGCTGGTTTGGGGCACAGATGTGGCCACACAGGAGGGACTGCTGACAGCCAGCAGTTGGGTCTCCAACTGAGTCTTCTATTTTCCCATGGGAAGGTGGCACCTGTCCAGGGCTCTGCTACTCCAGGCTCTGCATCCAGATCATTCTCTACTTCACCCTCCATAGCTGCCTTCTGATACTAAGGTCTGGGTGGCTTGCAAAGGCCTAGAATCTGGTACAGAGCAGAAACACTAGCAGGAGACCCAGGTCTTAGGCTGGGATGTAGCTCAGTGGCATAGTGCCTGCCTGGCAAGTGTGAGATCTTGAGTTTGATTCCCAGTACCAAAAAAAAAAAAAAAAAAAAAAAAAAAAAAAAAAAAAAGACCCAGGTCTTCCTTCTTCACAGCTAAGGTGTCCTCTGTCTCCCCAGCTAATTTTAATCTTGCAAGGCTCCCCTCTCCTTGGTAGCATATATGCTGCTTTGGTGGGGGAGATCCTGGGGCTACTTCCACCTGCTCAGTAGGAGCAGTGTGCACTCTGGGCTTCTTGCTGGCCTGGGGGACTATGGTCCTCAAGGCAAGTAGTTATCAGGAAGATCACTGCAGAAGCCTGGGGGTGGGACAGTGACCGTGTGGGGCGATCCCATTCCCCTGAGACCAGCCACAGGACCCAGACAGGAGTGGACTCTGGGCATGAGCCTTAGATACTAAGACCCAAGACCCCTCCCCCACCACCTCTGCACCCAGGCAGTCATCCTCCTTTTCCTTAGCGAGATGGCTGCCACATCTCCTCTGCTATCCCTCATGCTGCCACACCATGTCCCTCTGCAGTTTTCCCTCTCTTGGACCACAGGGATCACCTCCCACCTCCAGCTTCTCCCGTCGCCAGATGCCCTCACCTGAAGTGCTGCTCACATCTCACCCTCACGTGATGTCTGAGTCTCAAAGCTCTTCCCAAGATGCTCTAGTGCTGTCTCCAAGCTCATTGTTTAATGCTGCAGCCCTGCTGTGCCAGCCCTTCAGACTCCCCCCCACTACCTGCCCCATTCCCTCTCCCGTCAGAACCTTCATCATCCTTCAGGCTCTGCTCCACAGCCTCTGCAGCCATGGGGCCTCCCCAACACTGCTTCCACTCTCCTGGAATATCTCCTTGTAAAGGGGAGTTTATTTATTCTTCTAAGGACTTGCATTGTGAATACAAAGATGAATGAGACCCAGATTCTAACTCCAGGCCTTCCTGGCTCAGGAGACAGCTCTGCAAATAAATGTGAATTTTAACATTCAGTTTCATCTGGAGCACAGAGGGAACACATCTTTGTGCCAAGACCCGGGGAAATAATGCAAGCACCTACTGTGTAGAATGTCCCCTTTCAGCAGAGGTATGAGGTGCAGGCATAGGGCCCAGAGAAAAAGGGAGCAGGAGTCTTTAGGGAGAAGCTAGAGGCAGGTGGGCTGCACTGCCAGTAACTCAGGGATTCCTATCTTGCAAACAGCTGAGAACCAATGAAAGATCTTAGGCAAGGGTGAGTGATATGCTTAGTGCTCTGCCCAAGAAGGTAATTCAAGCAGTTGGTGGGACAGGCCTGGCCTTCTGGCATTATTTACTTTATGACCTGTCACCCAAGAGGTCAGCAAATAAAGTGGGAACCTGTATACAAGCAGGCTGTACTGGTACCCTTGTCCTGGAAGAGTGGGGACATTCTACACAGTAGGTGCTTGCATTATTTCCCCAGGTCTTGGCACAAAGATGTGTTCCCTCTGTGCTCCAGAGTTCTGGGGAGGGCCCGGGTCTCCCATGTGTCTGCTGCTTGATACAGAGATCCTGGTTCACTTTCTACTGGGTGAAACATTGGTGGACTTAATGGCACACAACACTGGCTTGTGGAAGGCAGGGGAGCCGGAGGCCCTTCTAGAAGCATCTCCAGGAGCAGTCTACCCCCTGCAGCCCTCATCCACTCACCCGTCAGACAGGATGCCTTCCGCGATCTCACACACCAGGACGAAGAGCAGCATGAAGGTCAGGATCCAGCGCAGGTTGTGGCCGGGGAAGTGGAGCCATGTGCTATGGTGGATGTGTACCTTGGAGCTCTGGCTGCCCCATCCTGCACAGATAGAGGTTAGGGTAGGGCTGGTCCCCTAGAGGAGGCTGCGGGGACAGACTTTCTCCCCTATGCTCGGGCCATGGGTCTGAGATGGGGTTCCTACACATGCACATGAGGATCTCCGAGTCTGATACACATGAAATCAACATCCAGGCTGGCCCTATACTGGTACCTACTTTATACACTGGTCATCTCCTGTGTGACAGGTGATCAATAAGCCATTTAGTCAAGCACAGAAGTATAAATGCCAATCCCTTTAAATTTTTGATAAGCATGTGTAAACTGTATACGCCATTCCTATTTCTGTCTAGCCATTTGCCTTCATCTATAACTAGCAGTTTGCTTCTGCAGTAAGTTCTTTTTAATTTCGTGACCATTTTCCCTCTTCTCCAAAGCTGCATGTGAATTTTATGACTTGCTAATTTTCCCAATTAGAATGAAGGAACAGGCAGGCTTTGGGTAGGCGGGGTTCACCCCCTGTACTGACAGGGCTGACTGGCTTGGGACATTCAAGATCTTGGAGAGAGGTGAGGTGGACCCTAGGAAAGACACGACAGCGGCGCCCCCAACTTTGCAGATCACTTTCAAGCAAGCACATGGGGGGCGCCAGGTCGCTGCGTCCCCGAGTCACGCAGAGAAGTTATACTCGGGAGACACGCGCCCCAGTGGGTACTGGGATGCAGTATCCCCGAGTCCAGTTCCGTCTCTCCTCGCCCACAGTGCGGGGCACCCAAGTGTCCGAGGAGCCGGGTCGAAAACGACACAGAAGCTCGCGGGGCCTCCTCACGGCTCCCAAGCGCAGCCTGTCCCAGTCCCAGGCCCAGCTGCAGCGACAAAGAGCGGGCCTGGGGGAGGGGTGACCCGGCTCAGCCGCTGCGCCACGGAGGCTGCGGTCGACCCCTCCCGACCCTCCCAGCACATGTGGAGACCTCCACGTTCCCCTCTCTCCATCCCCGCGGAGGCAGAACTTGGAGGTTCCTTGGGTCGGGAACGCCCGTGGCGTTCGGCGTGGGTACAGCGGCATCCCAGGGAGAAGGGACACGCCGGAGTGCGGGTGCGGGGAGCCACCGGCAGACTCCAGGGCACGGGACCGAGCGGGGCGCGCCGCCGCCTGCCTTCAGCCCCATCCCTCGGCTCCGCTCCCCTTCGCCTCCGCTCGCGCGCACGCTCACCGATGAAGAGGATGGGGAAGGTGATGAAGAGCAGGAAGACGTGCGGCACCACGTTGAGCGCGTCCACGAAGCAGCCGTTGTTGAGGACGCCCTGGTCCACCCGATAGGCGGCCGAGTGGTTCTCGCTGCCGCAGAAGGCCAGGGGCATGGCGACGCGGGCGCCGGCTCCGCGGGCTCCAGCTCGGACTCCGCGCGCTCCGCGCCTCCCGCGCCTCTGTCCCTGCGCCTCTGTCCCTGCGCCCCTCCCGCCCTAGGCCTCCACCCCCGCGGGCATCGCCCCGCCCCGCCGGCGCGCCCCGCCCCCGCCCCACCTCCGCCTCGCCCCACCACCTGCAGGGGCCCAGCGTGCCAATACTTGTGAGGGGGTCGCATCCCCAGTATCTCTGGCGCTAGAGGGGGGAGGGGGCAGAGGTGCGGACAGGGAGAGGAGAGGGTCCGCGTGGGCCGCTAGCGCTTGAGCTGGAGTCTCTTGGGTAAACACCTGCAGGAGGCTGGGAGGGATACAGTGAGATCAGAGAATGGGGTGGGGGCGGCGTGGCTCAGGACTTTATCCACCCTATGCAGAGAGTTAGTTTAGGAGGGCGCTTAAGAAATGCCCCAAAGTGGGCCCAGGCGCACTCAGGCACTCAGGTACTTTACAGCTCTCGCACAAAGATCTTTGAACCTCCTGCTAAGTGCTGTTGTAATCACTCCTGTCCCGGTTGCTTCTGAAACAGTTTTGCTAAAATCACACTAGAGGGGATTGCGCTTGGGATCCCTCTGCCTCGGTCTCCTAGAAACAAAGAGCAGGGAAGTCACAGGACCAACCCAAGGTTTCCGGCCAGCCTCTCAGACCCCCCATCACCCCCAGGTCCTGTTTTCTAGGCCTGTGATACATCATAACCTTGTAGTGACTGGCAGACAAATGGGAGGAAGGGTGCTCATCCCAGACTGAAAAGAAGGCGCTGTACAAGTACATCCTGCAGAGGAAGGTGAGGGTGAAACCCTTTTTGCGTTTTTCCTGCGGGTGGGCAGCACCCAGGACCCACCCCTTAGCCCCCACTGAACTACACTCCCAGCAGACTGGGGAGAGAGGATATGGTTATCTTGACCTGGAATAGGCCTCACAGGTTGGAGGACAGGGTGAAATTGTAAAGATAATGCGGTGCCTACTTATACTTTTCCAAGAGAAGAACACCCTCTGGATTTAGGGTTATGGAGCATAAGTGCGTGTGTTCTCAGGAAGGGACAGGGAACATTAACATCAAGGAAAAAGTCCTTTGACCTTTTCCTAGGATCTTTTCCAGCCTGTGCTGAGGATGCTTCTGTGTCCTAGAGCCTTTCCAGCCCACTACTCGTCAAACCTGGGCTTTCCCAGGGCCCTGGCCCTGCAACGAAAGATGAAGCCCAGGGAAGGCAGGGGCTCAGGGTCCTCCTGCCTTAGTTGGTTTCTGACCTTCAGAACTGACTATGAAGCAGAAAGACTTTGATTCTTCAGTATAAGTTAAAATAGAGCAAACTTGCACTAGCAACAGTGTAGTCAACTCTTAAGTACCTGAGCTGAGTCAGGAAACTGACCAAAAGGTGTGTGCCCTGTGAGTTCACGCAGCCAGCAGGGAAAGCCCCATCCGAGGCTAGGGCAGCGCTCAGTGTGTATTAGCTGTGGGAGCAACGCCGCACATTGTCATCACCCCTTTTCCTTAAGAAACAAACCCACTAGGTTTAGAGAGATGAGATCCTGTTCCTGTAGTCACTCCGCAAGACTTTTTTTTCTCAATTAAAGCACCTGCTTAGGCAGAGGCAAGGGCCTGGGGTTCCAGCCCCTGCGTGCTGAGCCGGACCGCCCCTGGGGGCACGATGAGCTAGACGGTGAATGAGACTGGGTGTGGTGGCGTGCTCTGTAATCTCAGCACTTGGGAGACTGAAAACAGGAGGATCACTATGAGTTTAATCTGCGTAATGAGACCCTGTAGACCCTGTATTAAATACATAAAGAAAAAAAAAGACATTTTTCTCTTATTTTGGAGGAGGGATCCCAAGTTTTTACATACTTTATGCAGTGTTTCTTGGTTTGGTAGTTTCAGCTTCAATTTTTCACACTTTTGGTCATGCTGTGTTTCTTCTATCTCCTCTTCTTTATCATCATCATCATCATCATTACTGTCTTTATTATTGGTACTGGGAATCAAACTCACGGCCCTGCACTTGCCATGTTTCTTTATAGTAGTATAGTCCCACATATTATAATTACATTTCAGTCCACTAGGCCCTACTTAAGCGATGGTGTCCCATAACCCTGCATGGCCTCGTGATGTCACAGCCATCTCACCTTGTGTAAGCCACACTTGATGTTGACATGCCAGAGTTATCTAATGACACATTCTTAGAATGTGTCCCTGCTGCCAAACAATGCATGACAATTATAGTATCTTTATTTTTAAAGAACAGGCTTTTCAGTGATGCCTCCATCACTACCGGTTATATCTGTGGAAGAGTCACCATTCTATGCTTCTGTTACCTCATTTCTAAATGGAAATGGACTTGGCCGGTCAGGGTTTGGCTGACTTCCTTCTTGCAATGGACTGAATACTCATGTTCTCCCCCCCCATCCCAGCTCCCAAGATGGTGGATTTAGGAGGGAGGGCCTTCAAGAGATAATTAGGTCAGGTGCAAAGCAGCCTCATGCCTGGGATCCATGCCTTTATGGATACCCAGAGAGCTCATTCGCCCCTTCTGCCGTGTGGCGTCCCCAGGAGATGGGTGTCTGTGAAGGCCTCAGCAGATACTGATGCTCTTGCCTCTTCGAATTTAGATTTCCTGGCCCGCAGAACCATGAGAAATAAATTCCTGTTGCTGCTAAGCTACCTGGTCCATGGTATTTTTGGTATAGCAGCCAAAGTGGACTAGGACACTTGTGTGCTGGTTAGAACTTGGTGTAGGAGAGTGGCACGCAGGAGACGGTGATTCTGTGTGGCAAGAGAGAGAAAGCCTTTTGGTTAGAGAAGGAGCTCTGCACTTTGGCCAGTAGAAACTCTGGAAGGAGGATGAATGGGAGAGACAGGGACAGAGATACTGACAGAGTTGTGCAGCTGCAGCCTAACATTTATCTGCTCTAAGAAAATATCATTTAGATCCCTCCCCCCCAAGATCCAGGTAGAGCCAGAAATCTATTTTAGTTAAAATGTATACATCAAAAATTCACACTGGTGGATATAGTTGCCAATGCTAGTTTTACTTTTTTCTGATAGCCAGTGTGTCCTTGTAAAGATAATTACTTAATGTGATATGTGTGCTCTGGGGCTGGGACAGAACATGGATCTGGAGAAGCTTTGGAAGGAAGGTTGGAGAGAAGCAGCCGCTTTTCCACTGCAGCCAGAGTAATGGCATCAAATCCCCCCACTGTCCCAGAGCCCGGGCCCCAGCGGGACTGGGCGGGGAGGACAGCATGGAGATGCTGCTTGCTTCCCTGATGGGCAGACAGCCTGGCGCAGCCAGTGGAGGCAGCAATCTGTAACTGAGGCACTAAGTACTAGGCACTAAGCAGCTGCTGCGTGCCAGCTGGGTTCCTGTGTAACCCTACAAAAGGAGTATCAGTGTGTCCTTGTGAAACTTCTGGCTCACACAGCCCTGTAGGAGGCAGGACTTTGGCTGGAACTCAGGTTTGGCTGGACCTGAACCCCTTCCTTTCCTATACTAATGGCTCTCAAAGGGTGGTTCCTGAGTTAAAAGCGTTAGCAGGAGAATTTGTCAGCAATGCAAATTCTCAAGCCAGCCTCTCTCCTATTAAGTTTAAGTCTCTGGGAATAGAGTTCAAAAATCCATGCTGTCATGACTAACAAGTTTATAGGGAATGCTGAAGTTGGACAATGCTGATTTTCTCAGAAGCAATTGCAGATGGCCCCCAGCCTCAGAGGCTTCCAGGGGGGCTGGGAAAACAAGGTAAACAGGGTATATTTATCAAGGAGAGAAGGGAGAGACATAGGAGATAGGGAAAGGAGGGGAAGGGAAGGGAAGGGATGCAGGGATGCAGGGGAGAGGATGAGAAAGGAGGGAAGGAGAGAGGAGAGGAGGGGAAAGGAGAGAAGAAGAGAAGGGAAGAAATGATGTTAGCTGGGTTTGGAGAAGTGATCTTTACAGTGAGGTGTTTGGAAACTCCTTGGGGAAACGTGGCCTTGGGGATTGACCTGGCTGCACAGCAAGGAAAGGAAAGCTGTCTAGTTGGGTGTGTACAGTGGAAGAGCAGGACTCAATTGTCTGCAGTGAGTAGGGGCAGTGAATAGGCAAGCTAATGAGGCTTGGTAAGTTGAGTACATTGGAGCACATGAGGTGTGGGGGGACTGCTGGTGCTCCAGGGATGCCCTGGAATTCCCATCTAAACACCAGGCAATGCAAACTGTGATTTTCCTACTGTGGGAACTGCACCCCAACTGCCCAACCTTCTAGCAACTGCTTCCAACACTGAGTTCAAGTGCCGCTTTCTGGCAAGGACTTCCCTGCCCCTGCCCTATGGTAGACCCACTGAAATGTCCCTCTCTTGGATCCCCCAGTACTACATACAATCCCTGCCATTGCCCTTACTACCCACACTGGGATGGTTCATTGTGGGTCTTCATACCCCACTGGGCTGGGAGCCACTTATGGGCTGAGCCTGAGTCTTAAGGGACTTTGGTTCTGGCACAGAGTTAAATAATCTCAATAAATATTTTTCAAAATGCATGAATGAATAAATGAGGGGATTCATGAATGAATGACTCAGTCAGCGATCATGTTCACCCCTGTGTGTACCAGCTGTGTACTTGTTCAGCTAAGTGGAAAATTGGTGTCTATAAATTGGTTTCAACCTTCTCATTGACTTACACTGTGTCATCAGAGATGTATTTTCTTTGTTTTGGCAGATTACTCTGCATTCATTTAGTGATACATTTTTGCTGATCTCTGTGTGCTAGTAGGCACCCTCTGAATTGGTGGAGTTAAAAGAGGTAAAAGCAGGGCTTGCATCAAAGATCAAGTCTCTTGGGAGTTTCCAAACACCTCACTATTAAGGTTTAGATTTATCTTTATCATCACTCTTTTTTTTTTTTTTTGAGAGTGGGGTTAACCTGTTATAAGTCAGAGGCATTTTTGAAAATTGGATAAAAGCTTTGAATTCCTGCTCAAAGGGGCTACCTTATGCTGAGATTTATAAACACTGCTTAAATCCACCTGAGAACCCTTGCTTAAGTAAAGCAGGTCTGGGGGCTACTGAGTGGGTGGTTGCTAGGAGTTGAAGTTGTATCATTTTGCCCCACAGTACCTGTCAGGGGAGTGGTAGGGCCCCGGATGTAGGGTTTGGCTTGCTGCTTTCTCTCAGTTACCCTGCCTGGATGAAGAATCTGTGACCAGAGTGGTCCCAGGTGTGCCACCCACAGCCAGACAGGAAGGAGCTAGTTTCTTTGAGGTGACTGCCTTCACTGCCTGCCAGCAGTGTCCATGGAGACCCCACCGCTGACTGCCAACCTGTTTCCAGCATGCTTCGTGTGGGTGCGAACAGGGAAGTAAAGCTTTTTCAAATTTCTCCCAGCTCTTGTTAAAAGCCCAGGTCTCCTGAGACTTGGAAATGTACAGCATAAAAATAAGGAATTGTGCTTTCACTTTCCCTAGAGACATTTTGCTCTTTGAATACATGAAAATTAGACCAATAGCTATTTGTTGAGGTAATGTTTCCATTCCAAATGGATAATACAATGTACCCAGCCACTCTGCTTTGAGGCATAGTCCTAAAAGAATCGAAAGCAGGACCTAGAGGAGATATCCATGGCTAGATAGCAGTACTAACTGTGGAGAGACCCAAATGCCCACAGATAGGTGGACTGGTTAAATAAAATAAAGTAGTGCAGCCAAAGGAATATTTATTATTCAGCCTTAAAGAAGAAGGAAAATCCAATGTGAGCCATAATGGATGAACCTTGAGGACAATAGGTAAATGGGATCAACCAATCTGAGAAGACAAAATATGTGAATTACCTAGGGCTGTCATTTTCATAGAGCCAGGAAGTAGAGCAGTAGTTGCTCAGAGCCAGTAACCCAGCAATTCTTTTTTGGTTTAATTGGTAGTTTCAATTTTACAAGATGAAACATATTCTAGAGATGGATGATGGTAGTGGTTGCATTGTGGGTGTTCTAATGCAAGTCAACTGGGCACTTGGAAATGATTGAGATACTAAATTTTATGTAATGTGTGATTTATCACAATTTTAAAAAATAATAAAATTTTGCTTATGCTCAAAAGGTTATAGCCAAAACCAGATCCTAAGATTAAGCCCCAAGGGGACAGCAAGTTGCCTCCCTTGATGTTCACATTTCTAAGGGGGAGGATGAGGATCTGTAGTTCTTACCATCCCTCCTCAAAGAAGCAAAATTGCTTTTCTCCCTCTCCTTTGTGGGGTGTGTGTGTGTGTGTGTGTGTGTGTGTGTGTGTGTGTGTAAGGGATTAGTCATCTCCTGTGTACACAACAGAGACAATCCATTGTTTTCTACCCCTTACATCTCCTGATGGAGAATTTTCTATTAGATTTTCTTTACATGCTCCCAGGGGTAAAGTCTGGACAATTGTGGGGATAGCAAGTCCCAAATCCTTAAGGCAGGCCAGCAGGAACTAAGGAAGAGTTGATATTTTAGCTCAAGTCCAAAGACAGCCTATTGGCAGAGTGCTCTCTTCCTTTGGGGACATTAGTCATTTTTTTCAATTAAGGCTAATTGGATGAGGTTCTTCCCATTATGGGAGTGAATTACTCAATGTCCACTGACTTGGATGCTAATCTCATCTAAAAACTGCAGTCACAGCGAAATCTAGGTGTGTTTCACCAACATTTGAGCAATGGAGCCCTACAGCGTTGACATATAAAATTAGCCCCCGCGCCATCTCTTGGCTCTTCCCTCCTCTGGTTGGCTCTTCCTCCACTATTCTAGATGTGCTCTGCCAGGAAGTGCAAGCCGGTGGATAAAGCATATCTCTGTCCTGATGAGTTAGCTCGGTGTGGGGCATGTGGCTGCCCTGGATTAGCCAGGCCCAGGTCAACTTCCACCCATGGAGCCAGGGTTAGAGTTAGCCCTGCCAGGACCACTAAATAAAGGGGAAGCATGTGCAACAAAAGGAAAAGCAGGCTCGGTCTTTCTGCAGAAGCAGGCTTGAAGTGGATCTGAGTAGGCACAATGGATCTCCCTAAGCACTGATGTCCCTAAAAGTGCCCTGGCTTCCTCCTTTCCTTGGGTTCCTGCCTTTCCTTTCCTAGGGACCTGCCCTGGGAGTGTCCTGTGGATCCTCAGTGTGTGGATCAACTACTTCCCAGCTCCTGGGGCTGATTGCTTGGCCACTACTTGGGGATCAGAAATGAGAAAATAAGAGACCCTGCTACAGCTCAAGACCCGGAGGGCTGAGACACAGGTTCCAAGCCTTATTCCCTAAATGTCCTAAAGAGTACAAACTAAGATCAGACCTAAGGGATACAAATAGTGCCCACTTTCTAGAATTGTGAGGATCCAAAGAAATCCAGAATAAAGTATTTACAAACAGTGCTTGGCTCTCAAATTGGTACTAACTTTTTAAATATCTGGAATAGATGTTGCAGAAATAGCAGTTAGGACTCCCCATCTCTTAGGGCTGGAGCTTCCTAGTGGCGGGCACCTTGTCTGTGTGCCTCCACACCTATTCCTGGAGCAACTGGGGGGCTTGCTCCACTCCTCTGCTAGTGTATTCAGGGCAAAAAGTCCTTCATGTACTCCCCATTTCTCTACAGAAGCAGCCCTTGCTCCCTAGAGAGGCCACCAGCTGACCACTGTGCTGGCACATTGTGTCCATGTCTGGGTTTTCATAGTCATTGCTAGTGATTTTATTCAGAAAGCACATAGAGATAGAAGAAATGTAGATTTCTTGTCAATTATTTTCCAGGAGTTAGTATGTCATTCTCCTGTGTGAGCCAGTTCCTTAAAAACAAAAACAAGATAATACTCTCTCTCTCTCTCTCTCTCTCTCTCTCTCTCTCTCTCTCTCTCTCTCTCTCTCTCTCTCCATATATGCATCCAAATATAATTATGCTCCTACTTCTTTGGCAAATCCTGACTCATATAGATGCTTGAGCAGAGCCCTGATGTCACATGTGCAGCATCTGGATCCAGTCAAACCTGACATCAAAAAATGTTCCCTGGTGAGATAGCTCAGTAGACTAAACACCTGCTTAGGTAAGCACAGGGGCCTGGGTTCAATCCCCAGCACCACGTGCCATGCTGGCAGCCGAGACTGGCTGTAGTGGCACATGCCTGTAATCCCAGCGCTAGAGAGGCTGAAAACAGGAGATCACTACGAGTCTGAGCTGCACAGTGAGACCCTGTACTAAATGCATTACAAAAAAATTTCCAGATTTTTCACTTAAATGCTCCATTGAGTTGGGGTTTTGTCACTTGCAACCAATGGTCCCAAGTTAGGAGGGGGCAGCGAGCTCACACAGCCTGAGTTTTCAGTCTATATCAGGCCCAGGGCTTACTTTTCTATTGACCTGGGCCTTGAAAAGTGCCTAAAAGGTTCATATGACCTGTAGGAGGGGAGACAAGGAGAGAGATGGGGGAAGGCAAGCCCAGGAAACAGAAGAGTTCCCTGTACCCAGAGCATAGGAAGCAATGGCTGGCTGGCGAGGTGGCCAGGGGTGGGGAAGGATGGCTTTAAATGCAAAGTAAAAGTTTGGACATTGTCCTGAGAACAGCAAGGGAAACCATTGGAGTGTTTCAAGTAGGACAGAGTCAGGATCTGCTTCAGGCTTTTGCGGGCTCCCTCTGGAAAGGGGAGGACACAACAACATAGAAAGGAGAAGTAGGACAGATTTAGTTTGGGGGGAAATTTTTTCTTGGTGGCCCTGAAGTTTGAAAGAAGTATATCACTTCTTTCTCATATACTTGGAGCAAGATAGTGCAGGGTGGTCAATGATACAGGCCCCTGGAGCCACCCACCTGGGGCTAAATCCCAGCTGTGCACAGGCTTATTAGTGAAAGTGTAGATGCCTGTTTCCCCAGTGGTGATAATGGCATTGTCTTTCTCCTAGGGTTCACTGTAAGGATCAATCAAGTCATTGCACATTTAAAATGTAGCCCAATGCTTGGCGGTAGAGGAGCTAGCAGAGCCATGACCATGGTAGGTGGCCCTATGAGATCATACAATTTTAATGTTGCTGTGTGATTTTTAGTGATATTCTTCATGACAACAAGAGTGCTGCATAGGAGAAGGCTTAGGGCTGTGTTTACTCAGCCCCCTGTATCTACCAGTTGGTCGAATGGAGACTCGAGTGCATGAGGTGTTGCATGTGCTTGGGCACCTATGGGGGCGAGCTGCAGTGATAATGACACTGTCAACCTTCCCACGTGTGTGTGCCCATGAAGATGGATATTTATTGTTACTAAGCAGATGTGTAAGTTTTCTTATTATTAACTCAGGCTTGGGTTATTTACTAAAATAATTTAATGAGTTAGAATAGCTTTTTTTGGTAGCTGTGATATACAGAAAGTGAAAAAATGGATCAGGGCCAGCCAAATACCTCAGCAGATTGAAGTGCCTGCTTAGGCAGATGCAGTGGCCAGGGTTCTATCCCTGGCTGCCATACCAGCCCCACCCCCAGGGCATACTACGGTGACACTGAGACTGGGTGTGGTGGTGCACACCTATAATCCCAGTGCTTGGGAGGCTGAACACAGGCAGATCAGTATGAGTCTGATCTACATAGTGAGACCCTATAGACCTTGTAGACCTGTCCTAAAATACAGCAAAAAAAAAAAAAAAAAAAAAGGAATCAGTATTTTTCTATGGATAGTGTTATAATGATGTATATAACATCAATGATACTAGAAAAGTAAATCATTGCTTATTTACAAATTTTTAAAAAAATCTTGACTTCAGTGTCATCTGAAAATAAAACAGAACCCCAAAGGAGAAAAATCATGGATGATGGCAGAGTACTCATTGAGAAAGGGACAGATGAGTACTTTTTTGTCAAGACAAATAAGGCATTATGCTTCATCTGTATGAAAAACATGTCAGTTCTCAAAGATTACAATCTGAAAAGATATTATATGTAAAACTATGCCATTAAAACTGATGGTTGTTGAGGAATATTTGGTAATGACAAAATGGCTATGAAGTGGAAAAGCGTATAGTTGCAACATATTTTTAGAAAACTTTTCTATTGCATGAGCTGGTTAGGAGATCAACATCAATGATGGATGGTGAATTTACTAAACTATGTGTGGAAAACATGGGATATAAGACTGGGCATGGTGGTGCGTGCCTGAAATCCCAGAGCTTGGGAGGCTGAAATCAGGAGGATCGCTACAAGTCCAGTCTGTGGAGTGAGACCCTATAGAACCAGTACTGAAGAAAAAAAAAGCATAGAATATATAATTTGTGTGAATAAAAAAGTGATTTTTCTAATATCTCTGATGTTTGTCTCACTAAGCTAGAGCCAGAGAATTTGAGGAAACAAAAAAATCTATTAGAAGAGATTTGGAGATACTATTAGTTTCATGTTTGCACTTTGGTGATGAAAGTATTGATGCTAAGGATGGGCTCAGCTGGCCATTTTCCTTAGAGATATTGACAATGGATACAGTGTCACGGAAGACGTAGTGTCGTAGTCGCTTTCCTTATCACTGTCACAGAATAACCGCCACCTGTGACTGAACGGAGGGAGCTTTACCCAGGCTCGCATTGTTTTAGAGGCTTCAGTCTACAGTTCGCCATCTCCCAGGCTGATTGGCAGAGAGGCGCACGGTGTAGGAAAGCCGCCCATGTGTGGCAACCAGGAAACGAGAGAGGGTCAGGGAGGAGCTGGGAAGGGACATGGACCCTTCCAGGTTACGTCCAGAGTGACCTGTTTTTGCGATCAGATCCCATCCCCTAGAAAACGTAAGTACCCGTTATTTCTGGAGCAGCTAGAGATGACTGAGAAAGGCCGCCTTCAAAGAAGTCAGTTCTTTATTTTTCTTGCATTTATTCACTTTCCTACCTACCTCCTCATCAAAAAATATATCTTTATACATGTATTTGTTAATCATTTGTTAATCCTAACGGCCTCTATAATCCAATCAGCTTCCAAAAGCCCCAGCATATGCAAATGAGGCTTATGAGGAGGGCATCTAGGTATAAGTCCTCAAAAATGGCTTTTTCTATGCCATTAAAAGAAACAGCTGAATGTCATGAATTTCAGGCAGCAGTGAAAATTACATTAAAGCAATTTTCTTTAACTATTGTCATGTATTAACCTATCCAGTATAGCTTTTAATGGCACACTAATGATGGTTAGTTACAAGGGAAGGGGACCTATAAAATTAATAGAAGATAGTGCAGTTGCTGCTAGCAATTCACATTCAATGAAATATTGCTGCATAATACATCAGAAAATTGATGTGTGGAAGCTTTAAAAATGGATGATGCCATGGAAATTGTCATCAAAGCCATGAATTTTGTAGGGTCTTAGGGCCAGGATCATAATTTCAGGAGTTCCTTAAAAGTGTGGGTGCTGCTTATTGGGATATCCTTTACCTTTCTGAAGTAAACTGGCTGAACTGGGGTAAAATGTTGAAAAGATTTTATGATTTGAGAGATGAAGTCATTTATGGTCTCCAAAGGCAAATTTGTGCCAGAACTTGAAAAGAAGTGTTTTTTTTTGGTGAATTTGATTGCTAATTTAAAAATGGCTTAAACAGATGTTTTCAAGGTGTTATCTGTGCTACGTTTCAAATTGTAACCGCTTGCAAAATAAAATTTAAATTATGGCAAGCTTAGGTCATGGCAAACAATTTTGTGTTAGGCACCCATGGTCTTGCTAAATCCATCAGTCAGCTAACTTTCCATTACTGTAAAAAATGCCTGAGGCAAATAACTTAAAAGTTAGAAAGTTACGCTTTGGCTTGGAGTATTAGAGGTTTGAGTCCATGTCCGCTGGCTCTGCTGCTCTTGAGCCTGTGGTGAGGCACCATGGCATGGTGGGGTTACACCGTGGAAGGGCCCCTCCTCCTTCAAGGAACACCCTGAAGGCCTAACACCTCCCACTGGCCCCATTTCTTCCATCATCTTCACGCAGGCCTGTGGGGAACATTCAAGATGCAAAACATAGCAGGGTCCTAATTTGGAAATATTATGAGCTAATAATGCATGTAAGACAGCTGACCTATCCACCAATCACTGTAGCAGCTTAGCAACACAGCACACAGCACACGGGCTGTTTCCCCTGGGGAGCTCTCGGCCGAGTAGGGCCTGTAGCTCACACTGCACAGGGTTGCCACAGAGTGTCACGCTGTTGCTCGCCAGGGAGATGATCAAAGTTAAAAATTTGAAGTAAAGTTTCCACTCCATGTCTGTGGGCTTTGCACCCCCGTAAAGTCAAAAACTCCCAGTGGAATGACCCTAGGTCAGGGACCCTCAGTGGTTGGTAGCTATCATTGCTATGTACGTCAGTGGTGGGGATGGGGAGGCTCAGGCCCAAACCCCAGGCCCCCAGAGGACAGCTGTGGCCCTCTGCCCTCCCCAGGGGTCTGAGCCTGCCTCTTCAAATTCTCACAGAAGCTGGGCCAGCCTGGACCCCAGGGATCACGGAAGTGTCACCACAGGGCAGGAGAGAACAGGGTTCCGATTCTTATTTAAAGCTGAGAATTGAGGCTTGGCCTGGGGCTGGGTGGGAATGAGCTTCCCAGCCCACAGAGGCCCACAGGGAGCATCCCAGAAGCAGAGGTCATACACTTTCACCCCAACTGCCAGAGGCAGAGGTGAGGGGCTCAAAGCTACCAGCTCCACGACTCCGGGGATGCTGTGGGAAGCTACTTCAATGAGTAAGACAGAATGCCAAGAACTCAGAGTCAAAGAGATCCTGGAATTCCCAGCCTTCTGGGGCTGTGTTTCCACTGTGGGGTGCAGTTGAAAGGACCCCTCATCAGTCACTTCCTCCTTGACCGCAACATCTGGGGATGGAGGTTTTCTGGACATCTAGGGATGAGGGTTATGCTCGAAGGGTGGCAACAGGGGATCACTGGTAGCTGGATTTGATGAGCTGCTAGTGGCTGTTGAGGGGAGGTTAGAGGGATGGAGGCAACGGGTTTACCTTGAGTGATGAAGGACAATGGTCGCAAGAACGAGTGGCCTGAATGTGCTTTGGTCCTAGGTGCTCAGTCCTGGACCCTGATGTCTGACTGTCCTCCTGTGGACTCCAGCCTCAGCCATAAATCTCACGGCCCCCAAAGCTGGTCAGGAACGAGTTTAGGTTCCTCCACCTTGTACACATTTTCTGAATTCTTCTCCTAGATTGAGTTACACTCCCAGCCATTTTATTTATTTATTTATCTATCTTATTTTTGAGATAGTATCTCACTAATTCGCTAAATTGTCTGCCTGGGCTGGGGTTGTACTCGCAGTCCTCCTGCTCCTCAGCCTCTCAGAGTGCTGAGATCGCAGGAAGGTACCGCCATGCCTGGCTGATCTTTGTACTTCTTACCTCATTAATGCCAATTGATCTGCTATGTCCTTTAGGTCAATAAGCACAACTTATGAAAGGGAATTATTTCTGTGATCAAATCAAGGACTAGTATAACCCACATAGCCGACCAGCCACAGGCTATAGGGGCCTTGGGGTTGGTTCCTGAACTCAGGTGAGTTGGGCCAACTGAACTGAGTCAGATGGTGGAGCAAGTGTAGGTGAAGGTGCTCTAGGATGGAGGGACACCGATGATGACGGTGATTAGTATGGTACCAGGAATTCCACCCAGGGCCTTCATGCTGAGCTGCATCCAGCCCTTTTTAATTTTTAGTTTGAGACTGAGTCTTGCCAAGTGGCCCATTCTAACCTTGAACTCGCAGTCCTCCTGCCTCAGCCTCCGGGAATGATGGGGCCAGTTATGTACCACCATGTCCTGCTAGGCAGTGATTTTGACAGCATGTCCAGACTGAGTTCTGCAGAAGCCCAGGGAGCTGGTGACAGAGATGGGAGCGTGTCTAAAGATGCTCCCAGGCCATGAGGCTGCCACCACAAGAACTGGAGCTCCAGAACACATTAAATCAAAACCATCCTCCATTCCCAGCTCTCAGCAAAGTCATGCTTTCTTGGCTTGCATTTGCGTGAGGTTCCTAGGATTTGAATGGGATTTGCCACACCATTTTCCCCTAGAGCTAGAGTCCTGGGTCCCTGTAAGCCCTGACTTGCCCTGCTGAGGCCTCTGGGTGACATTCCTGTTTCTGTCCCTTTCTTCCTCCATGAGGTTCTGTTTGAGGTGTCTTATGGAGGGGCTGGACTCCCTGCACCCCCTCCCACCCTATCTTGGTGACCCTAGGAGCAGTAGCTGTGGTCATGTCCTTGAGAGGGACCCCATACCTTGAGGTGATCTCTTGAGGTTTCCTGCTTCTGAAACAGAGCAAATGCCCTGCCACCTGGACCTCTTTTCCTGGCCTCTCTCTGCTAAGAGCACCCAGAAGCCCTGCCCACCTGTTTTTCTGCTGTCTCAGCTCTGCTCCAAGCCAACCCCAGGCCATTTCACCACCTCCTCACATGGGACCCAGGTCACAGCTCAGGGACCTGCTTCTCATCTCTGGATAGCACCCAAAGCCATAAGACTTTTTTATTGGACAGCCTTGAATTCACTCTCACATGCTGGAAAAGAAACCTGTTTATTTTATCAGTGAGCTCGGAGTAGTTCGCAGCAGTAGTTACAGCAGGAGACAAGTTAGAGGGATGATGGTGGAGAGAAGAGAGAGACTGGGGTCCTAGATGAAGCTCAAGGGAGGAGTCCCCAGAGCAGGGAGAGGCCAGTGTCATGGGCCAGAATGACAGGCTGCTCCTTCTCTTCTGTGCTGGCTTTCAGCAGAGCTGCCAGAGGTGCTCTTTGTCTAGCCATCATTCTGGGCCACAGGGCTGGAGATTCCTGGGTGCTGCACCGGATTTCAGAGACACCTGCTGGTGGACTTGCAAGACTGACCGTGGCTTTGCACTGAAGGAATAGGGCCAGGGCTCACATTTTCTAGGGGTGAAATTGTTTTCTCTCTCCAGACTTTAGAAGAAAGTCCTGTGGGGAAGAAGAAGCAGACAAGCAGGTGGAGGAGGCCTTGTTGGTGATACAGTCCTGGAGAGACCCCCCCCCTTGAGCCCCAGGCCGTGCCAACCGCACAATGCCCCTCTTTGTGCAGCCCTGAGCAGCTTCACACCAGCCACAGTCACAGCACACAGGAGGCAGGGAGAAAGCAGGGAGGGTGCTGGGAGGAAGAGGAGCAGGACTCCCTGGAAGAGCAAGTGGCAGAAAACAGAGGCCCACGGAGGCCATGCCAGGAGCCGTGGCTCAGGAGGCCAACTGTCCTGGGAGCTTGATATTTTAGAAAACTTGTTAGAGAAAAGCCAGCTTGTGACAGTCCAGGTTTGGATCTACCCCAGGTGCCATCTGTGAACTTTGGTCACATGCAACCTGGTTTGACAGAGGGAACCACATCCCAAAGCTGGGCTCCACAATGTGCCCCACAGATTGAGTCCCAATCAAGGGAGGGAGAAGTAGAGGACACTGTGGGATACAGCACAGGATGTGAGCAATGTGAGCCTACCTCCCCTGGTTCTTTGGACCAGCCTTAAAGAGCTCATAAGAAGCTCAGCTTTACCCAAGTCTGGGCCAGGTGGAGCAGGAACTCCAACAGGGTGGTACCATAAGAAAAGGAGGCACATCTGGCTCAGGGCACCCCTGGGGGACATTCGGGCCAGCCCAGCATGCCTGGGCTATACCAGTAAACAACGGAGCTTGAGACCCAAGCCCATGGTCTGGGGCTTCTCTAGCCCAGGACACCTGCATCCCAAGCCAGCAGTCCACGCTGGCTGGTGCCTCATGTTCTTGCCAGAGACCAGTCCAAAGAACCCGCCTGCAGTGTGGGCAGCAGGTGGCCAACACACGAGGCATGGACAGATGGCCTGTGGCCGCTGGCCTATTCACCGTGGGCTCCAGCTGCAGAAGAAACCCGTGTCTGTACACGGGAGCACTGGCTTCAAGGAGCTTTCGGACCGGCCTGGGGCTTTCGGCTGAAGAGCTGGAAGAAGAGCTACATATGCAGAGCAAAGCAGGAAACAAAAAGGACTCGGTTACTCCCAGGCACAGCTCCGCCCAGCCTCTCCCTGCTCTTGGCTCCCATCTTGGGTCCTGCCTAGGCTCTGCATGGCAACCTCAGGAGCAAGTCAAGTGGGGAAGTCAGGCTGTGCTAGGCCAGAGGAGCCAGCAGGCATGGAGGTGACAGCCAATGAGGGTGTGAGCAGTGGGTGGTGAGCTGGGGACAGAGACCCCAGCAGAGACAGGCAGGCAGACAGAAATAGAAGTGGGGACCAAGAGCCAGGAATAAACAAGGGGAGATGTGGGGTGGGGGGAGAGGGAAGGATGGAGAAAGAAAGACAGAGTGAAAGAAACACACACACACACACACACACACAGAGAAACAGACAGACAGACACACACAGAGATAGAGATAGATACATGATAGATAGATAGATAGATAGATAGATAGAGAGAGAGAGAGAAAGAGAGAGAGAGAGAGAGAGAGACTGAGAGACCAAGAGACTGAGAGACTGAGAGACTGGGACCGAGACAAAGACAGAGGTAGAGACAGAAAAAAGACAGGGACAGCTAGGGAGAGATGGAAGGGAGAGAGGGAAGACAGAGGGACAGAGACACACATAGAGAAAGCAGGAGCAGGCCAAGGTCCCTGGAGAGCCCAGTGTGGGGACAAGAGCCTGTAGCCTGGCTGCCTGGGGACCAGAACGAGAGCACACAGTCAGACATCAAGATGATCTTGCTGGGAGTGACAGAGGCATTCAGGGGTCCTTAGTGAGTACGGAACCAAGAATCGAGACCAGCTCCACTGTGTACTTGGTCCAAGACCCTGAGCTTCAGTTTCCCCACATGACAGCCTTGGGGGTAGCCCTGGCGCTGCCTGGGGATAGTGATTGGTTCTGGGGCTTCTCTAGCCCAGAGTGCTCTAGGACCCATGAATGTGAGCAGCAGGGGGCCTGGGCCAGTTCTGTGGCTGGGGGAGGCTGGGAGAAGGTGGTCAGGGTGCTGGGGGAGAAAGAGGCCAGGGGTCTACACACTTACAGCTCGTCATCGTACTCCTTGGGGGGGCAGACGGCCACCACGAGGTCGATCCAGTCCTGTAGGGAGAAGCCGTGGGACTGTGGGGCATACTCTGGCAGAGGATGCATCTGCCCTGAGGCCGCAGGTCTTTGCCTGTGCCCACTGCTTGATCAGCCAGCTATACCTGCTTCCCATGGGGAAGTGGACCACAGGTAGAACTGGGGACCTCCTGCCTGGCAGGGGTCCCCCTGTGAAGACACTCTGGTGGACATTTCCAGTCACCAGGACTTTCCAGATATAGAGATGGGAGTGCCAGGCCCTCCCTGTAATGCCAGATTCTCCAGGGCTCCTCTGTGGACCAGAGCCAGGCAGCGCCCTCAGGACCCCTGGAGGGGATTTGTAAGAGCTGGGGACTCTTGGTCTTGGTTGTTAGAGTCTGGGAGGGTCCTGGTGTTTTTAACACACTTCTCAGGTAATTCTAAGGCATGTCACCTGGAAGAGTCTGACCTCCCTTTCTGACTCTAACACCCAAGTCCCCTCAGTGGCATCTCCACCATCCTTGGCTCACCAGTCAGCATCCATCCTGGGCTTGCATGTATCCCTGAAAAGTATCTGAAGTAGCACTGGGCCATCTACCACGTGACAGCTTATGACCTGAGCTGAGATCTCACTCCCCAGAGCCACCCTCCATCCAATTCAGCTCTGCCCTCCAGAATCACAGAGAGCACCTCTGCTCTAAGGCAGCCCTTGAGACAACCAAAGACAGTCATCGCGTTACCCGTAAGTCTTCTCTTCTCCACATCCCTTCATGTGGGTCCCAGGCCCATCTGGTCTGCGTCCTCGGCACTGAACTTAATACCTCAGGCTCGGCTGCCTGCATACAGTTACACAGGTTGTGCTTTGCACAACATGAGTGGGCACCACTTGCACGATGGTGTCTTGGAGGGCACCCCCTTAGAATGTGCGGTGCATACCCTGGGGGACACCTTTCATGGTGCCCTAAGTCAGGTGGGTGTCTCATGCATGAAGAGACAGCTACCACCAGCTCCTCCTTCATCCTGGGCTAAGTCTGTCCATGCTTTCCAGTGTCCCCAGGCACCTGCTTCTTATTCAGTGTGTAGGGGCATGGCTATGACCAGTCTCCTAGAGTCTGTGTTTGTGCCATTGCTACGCAACTTGCTCCATTGGTTGGATAGGAGCATATGCCAGTCACTCAGAAGGTGGTTGGATCTTAGATACCTCCCTAGGATGGGGCACCCAACATCAAGGCCTGATTGCAGAGGCCAGGGGGTCAGGCATGTAGGAGAAGAAGGGGCTGGGTCTTACCCCGCCTTGGTTCCAGGCCTTCTGCAGGGCAGCCTCTGCCTCAGCCAGGGTGTAGTCTGTCACGATCTTGCCATTGATTGCCATGATCTCGTCCCCCTTCACAATGCCACCTGCAGGAAAAGGAAGCTGAGTGGCAACAGGAATGCATGGGCCACATGCCTGGCCTGGGGCTTGTAAGGGAGAGTCGCTGTGGGTGTAGGAGAGGCTAGCCTTGGGCTCCGAAAGCAGGAGGGAAACACTACTTCCAGTCAACCGCAGGTGTTTCCTGTCTGTCCTCTTCCCACACCCTCTCCTCCAGGACACTGTGGTTGTAGCTCCTGTGTGGACCCTGATTACCACAGAGGTGACAGACCTGCATTTCCAAAAGGTTGACAAGAGACTCTAGCTAATTCCACAGCTTTTCCCCTTCCCTGGTATCCATCCATGCTGTCCAGCTGGGGTCCCTCCAGCTTGTTCCTGCTCATAGCTTCATAGGCCATTCTTTCTAGAGTGCCTTCTCTCTTTTTCTCTTCATCTGGGTCTGGTATGACTGTTTCCTCCACAGGGAGGACTTCCCTAGCCCCATTTAATCAAAAGCGGCTCCTTCTGGCCTTCTTTCCCAGTGCCCTGGTCTCTCCCCACATAGCATATAATTGTGCACCTAACTGGATTTTTAAAACTTGCCACCGGTGGTGGTCTCCCCCGCCATGTGGTCAGTGCTACGATGACAAGCTTTATCTTTTTGGGTCAGTCCTTTATTCCCAGAATTTTATATACATTGAACAAAAAACATCTCAATAGGTGACTAAGTGACTGATGTTAAAAGGTATCCCTGGATAAGCTGTGATTTTAACAATTTAGGGGGAAAACTGAGTTGTAAGGTAACCAGGAGTTGTTAGAGCCGTGAGCTCGTTGATGCATAGTGTGGCTGTCTAAGTGGACAGATTGTGCATGATTTTCCACTCCTCTTTGGTTCCACAACCCTCAAGGAACTTTTCCCAGTCCCAATATCTGAAGAACACTGAAATAGCACCTCCAAGAAGCCCATAGGAGTGTGATATGTGCCACTGAAGATAGGGGCACTGAAGATGGTGGCTTAAACCACAAGTTTTCCTAGGAACTTTCACCAGTCACATGGATGCCCAAAGAAGCATGGGACCAGACTGCAGACGGTGTCCTCTGGAAGTGGAGCAGGTGACTTCCACTTTTTCTCTTTGTACAAATCCAAGATGGCGCCTCATGGCCAATAGGGCAGTGGTTGATCTAGGGCTTTGTAAGTGAGGAGGGCCAGAAAGAGTCACCTGATCTATTCTTTCCCTGCCAGACAAGAAGACAGGTGGCCTCCATGGGCCAGGCAACAGCCCTCGTTTGGATGGCACAGGAATGAGGTCAGAGGAGGACATCCAGCAGCGGTCAGCCACGCAGCTACATCACTAGAAAGGCCCCTCCTTAAGGGGAGAGGAAGACCCAGAGTGTGTTGAAGGCACTGGGGTCATGAGTGGCAGAGCTGTCTCACAACCAGAGTGCACATCCACCTCGTGACAATAGGAACCCGGCTGCCAGCCATTGTATGCCTCTCCCCTCACCCCACCTCCCGCTTCAGGCCCTCACCTTCCAGCACCACCAGCTCTCCCCACAGCAGGGGTGACACAATCAGAGGATCCCCGCAAAAGGGGAAGGGAAGGGCAGGGGCTCCTGCTGAGTAGCCCCTGGGACATGGCAGAAAATGTTAGCAATGGTAGTGTCTGACTGCCTGAGGGGAAGGGGAGGGGCGTTTGAAGCAAGACCCTGAGCCTGGCAGCTGCAAAACTTCACTCACCAGCAACAACTGCTTTTGTTGAAAAAAGGACAAAGAAAAAGCATTGAGAAAGACACAGACCTCTGGGGCTTCTGGAAGGAATAAGGCTGCCTAGGCCCTCAGACAGAGTGGTACTTGAGTTGGTAGGAAAGCCGAATGGCTAATCTGTCTAAATTCAAGTCCTGCTTTCACCTTTTACCAGGTGTAGGACCTCGAAGAAGTGCTTTGACTTTTCTGTGCCTCAGTTTCTTAAGCTGCAAAATGGAAATAATCATAACATCTCTCCTTGGGGGTTTGCTGGAAAGACTTGGACACAGGCTGTACACATGCCAGGTGCTTAGAGTAGCACCAACATATTGTTAGTTCCTCACACATTATCATCACCAAAGGATAGGTAGGATTTGGGTGGCTTCCTCCTGCCTCTCTCTGTGCCATTCACTCCTGCAAAATCCTCTCCCTTTTACAAGGTTGACAGTGGTCCTTCCTTCCTTCCTTCTTTCCTTCCTTTCTTCCTTCCTTCCTTCCTTCCTTCCTTCCTTCCTTCCTTCCTTCCTTCCTTCCTTCTTTCTCTTCCTTCCCTTCCTTTCTTCTTTTTTTTTTTTTTTTGGCAGAACTAGGGATTGAACTCTTGCTCTTGCCAGACAAGCACTTATTCTACTGAGCTATCTCCCCAGCCCTTTCTTCTTTCCTTTTTATTTATTTATTTATTTATTTTTGTCAGGATCTCACTATGTAGTTCAAGCTGGCCTTGAACTCACTATGTAACCCAGGCTGGTCTCAAACTCAGAGCAATCCTCCTGCCTCAGCTCCTGCAGAAGCTGAGATTCCCAACATGTGCTGCCATGGCAAGCCTGTGATTCATCTTTTAAGGATGGGTTCAGACACTACCCTTCCAGGGCTCCTTTTCCCCCACCCAACTGCGTCCCCACAGCCTCTCTGTCCTCAAGCTCCCTGTTGGCTCTTCCTGCAGAGTACAGTTAGGTAGTATTGGGTTGTTCTGGGCATGTTTCTGCTTCCAGTCTGGGAGCCGCCTGGAGGGCAGCTCAACATCTGTCTTGGTGGGGTACACCCAGGACCTGGCACTGTGGTGTGCCCCCAGGCAGTGTGCCAGATTGTCCCTGGCTGTTTGCTTCCAGGGGGACTTGTGCTGCCATCACATCATCCCCAAACCCAGGCAGAGATGGTCCCTACTCACCATGCCGCTCAGCTGCTCCCCCCTCATACACAGCTGAGACGACCACCTTCCCGACCGGGGAGTCCACACCGCCTTCCAGGGCCAGGTCTAAGGCTCCTTCCTGATTAGAGGAAAGCAGGTCTCAGGGGCCAAGCAGATAGCAGTCTGTGGGCACCTGGGCACCAAGGAGCCTCTGAACAGGGCCACAGTGAGCAGGGGACAGCAAGGCCCCTGGGAGTAGGGGAAACAGGGAGCCAAGGCGGAGGGCAACAGCAGAGAAGGATGGTGGCCTCGCCTGTCCTCCGCCAAGTGCCCTGATACCTTCTTGATGCGCAGGAGCCGGACGTCCTTCCCTATGATCTGCTCTGGGGTGAACTGGGAGGAAAAAAATGTCTGCTGAGGGGTGGGAGTGTCCTCAGGCCCTGGGGGCCAGTGGACGCCCACAGACAGACATGGCCACACAGGTCCAGATTTGTTCTTCCAGGCTTACACGAGCGTGGGCCTTGCAACAGCACCATCCTGGCATACGTTTAGAGCCTTCCTCTGTCCCCATTGACTCCTCCCTCGAAGGCCATTTGGAAGAAGCCTTCCAGGAAACAGGGGCTGGGGAATTCTTGGGGCCCAGGACTCAGAACTGACCAGCACCAAGCACCCTGTAACCCCAACACACACACACACACACACACACACACACACACACACACACACACACACACACACACACACACACA
>PVKA01012268.1:0-13043 GCA_004027165.1 Ctenomys sociabilis
ATCTTTGATATAATTCAGCTATAAAAAAACCTGTAAATATAATTTCATGTATGCACCTTGTACAGTACCAAAACATTATGAAAACAGTTTGCAATGTATTAATTCATCGACTCTGTATGGTTAAGGTGTCTTGAAACTGTCTGATTGACATTTGTATTTTAATAAAATAAAAATAAATGGAAAAAAAAGATAAAAAAAATACTATCAAACATAATGCAGCCAATAATCAAGGTTATACATCATGGTCAAGTGGGATTCATTCCAGTAATGTAGGGATGGTTCAACATATGTAAATCTATAAATGTAACATGGCACATCAATAGAAGCAAGAAGAAAAACCACATAATCATCTCAATAGATGCAGAAAAAGCTGTTGACAAAGTCCAACACTCATTCATTATAAAAATCCTACAGAGAATTGTAATAGATTGTCTATATCTCAACCTGACATAAGCCATCTATGAGAAAGCAACAACCAACATCATACTAAATGGGCAAAAAATTAAGGCTTTAAAATCAGAAACAGGACAAGGATACCTATTGTCTTCATTCCTATTCAATAAAATCTGGAAATATTAGCCAGAGCAATTAGACAAGAGAGAAAAATAAAAGGAATAAGGATTGAAACAGAAGTGAAATAATCATTATTTGCAGATGACATGATACCCTATGTAGAGGACCCCAAAAACTTCACCAAGAGTCTTGTAGATTAAATCACCAAATTCAGCAAAGTAGCAGGATACAAAGTCAACACCCAAAAAATTAGTAACATTTTGGACACAAAGAATGAACACACTGAGAGAAATTAGAGAAACCACCTCTTTTGCAATAACATTCAAATAATGAAATAATTAGGATTCAATCTCACGAAAGATTTATACAGAGAAAATTATGGTACTCTGAGAAAAGATATTGAAAAGGATTTGAGAAAATTGAAAAATATTCCATACTCCTGTATAGGAAGAACCAACATTGTAAAAATGGCCATATCTCCACAATTCTTATACAGATTCAATGCAATCCCAATTAAAACACCATTAGTGTACCTTACAGAACTAGAGAAAATATTCCTCAAATTCATTTGAAACAAGAAGAGAGCCATAATATAAAAACAATTCTGGGAAATAAAGGAAAGGCAAGAGGTATCACAATCCCTGACCTGAAATTATGCATTAAAGCTACTGTGATAAAATCAGCAGGGTACTGGCATAGAGACAGACATGAGGATCAGTGAAACAGATTAGAAGATGCAGAAAAAACTACACACACACTCAGCTACCTTATCTTTGATAAAGAGGCCAAATATGTCATTGGAAGAAAGATAGCCTCTTTAATAAATGGCACTGGAAAAACTGGTTTTACACATGCCAAAGGCTAAAATTAGACATATGCCTATTACCATGCACAAAGTTACAGTCAAAGTGGATTAAACACTTAAATATTAACATAAAAACACTAGTCTTCTGGAGAAAATTGTGGGTAGAAATCTTAAACACATAGGTGTTAGGTAGTGAGTTTATGAACAAAAACCAATCTGCATGGGAAATACTTCAAAGAATCAACTACTGGGATCTCATCCTTTTAAAAAGTTTCTGCACTTCAAAGCAAATCTTGGGGGTTGGGGAGATGGCTCAGAGAAATAAGCGCTTCCCTGGCAAGCACAAGGACCTGAGTTCAGTTCAGTCCCTGGTTCTACCAAAAAAAAAAAAAAAAAAAAAAAAAAAAAAAAAAAAAAAAAAAAAAAAAAAAAAAAAAAAAAAAAAAAAAAAAAGAAATCTAACAAACTGATCAGACATAGGCCTTCTATCTAGAACATACAAAGAATTAAAAAAAAAAAAAATCAGGCTGCCCAAACTCAAAGACCTAGTCAAAAATGGGTATGGGAGATAAATATACACTTCTCAGAGGAAGAAATACAGATGGCAAGTAAATATGTGAAAAAAAATGTTCAACATCTTTTAAAGCAACGCTGAGATTCCATCTCACCCTGAAAGAATGTGTAATTCAAGAAGTCAGCCAATGGCAAATGCTGGAGAGGCTTTGGAGAAATAGGACCCTTTCTGCAGTGTTGATGGGAGTGCAGACTGATACAATCTCTATGGAAATCAGTGTGGAGACTCCTTCAAAAACTAAGATTGGAGATCCCATTCAAGCCAGCTACTCTCCTGCTGGATATTTTTCCAGAAGAACTAAAAACCTCATATCAAAGCAATAGATGCACATCCATGTTTATAGCAGTGCAATCTGTTACAGCTAAATCCTGGAAACAACCTAGATACTTATCAACTGAAGAATGAATAAGGAAGACATGGTTGAGTTTTTTGTCAATAAATGGATGCAGCTAGAGAACATACTCTTAAATGAAATAAATCAGAACTACATGTGCAAGCATTGTATTGTCTTCTTAGTGGGAGAACCTAAAAGAGAAAAACAGAATCTGAAGGGTACAATAGATGCTGGTTAAAAGAAGTGAACTTATTCAAAAAGAAAGAGTTATTGAGTTGAAGAGTTGGACAGGAGAGCGAGTGGAGGAAAGAGATTTTTCTATGTATTTAAGTAAGATGGTTTGGACAATTGTATTGTGCATTTTGGTTGGTCTATGGAAAAAAGCAATTAAAGCTTTAATTTGTTTCGTCCTCTTTTTTCAATTGTTTCTCCTTTCTGTCTTAATTTCTTATACATTTGTTTCTTTTTTCCTCTTTTCTTCCAATTTTACATGCATTTATCTGGTAATATGAAAAACTGATTGGAAGACAATACTATGTATTACAACAAATACTGAGAAATTCACATTACCTTGTTAAGTGAAAATCTGTATTTATAATTTTTGTTTTAATTATATTTCATAATCTCTTTAAAAAAATAAGAGAGGCTGGTGAGATAGCTCAGCAAACTAAAATGTTTGCTTAGGCAATCTTAGGCATTACAGGGACCACAGTCTGATCCCCGGCACTACATGCCATGCCAGCCCCACCCCTGGGGTGGGCTGAACCGGCCACAAAAATAAATAAATAAATAAATAAATGTCAGGAAAAGGGAAGGGGGAAAAAGATAGGGATGAGAAGAGAATGAAGATATGCTACATATGTGTACGAGCACCCCACAATGAATGCTCTCATTATGCACTGCAATGTACTGATAAAAATAAAAAATTAGGAAAAAAAAGAAAATTGAAGGTAAGCAAATGAAATCAAAATGTTCAAACTTGGGGTTCTTTTTGAAGGTGAAGGTATTTATTAAATGTAGATGCAGTGTGCTTGTTAAAATAGTTACAGAAACCATTGAAATAATAGAAGTGGGCTGAACAGAAAATTGCAAAAAGGAGGAAAATGAACAAATGAAAGAAGGGAAACAGATATACTTATTACACATGCAGAATGGTTTGGATAATTGTATTGTTGATTTCTGCTAGTCTTTTGAAAGGAGTTGTAATGCTTCTTTTTTAACTCTGATTTTTTTCTTCCCTTTTTTGTTTCTTATGACTTCTTTATTATTTTTTTTTCTTTAAACAAATCTTACATGTTTATATCCAATAATTTTTTTTTTATGGAACCGGGGATTGAACTAGGGTCCTTGTGCTTGCCAGGGAAGCCCTTATTCCAGTGAGCCATATTCCCAGCCTATATCCAGTAATCTGAACAACTCATTTGAAGATAGCATCAGGTAATACAGCAACTATTGTTGAATTCCTATTATTTTGTTTCATGAAATCTCATGTTGTTTCTAATGCTGTTTTTTTTTTCTATCATACTTTGTATTCTTTAAAAATAATAAAAAGAACAAAAGGAGGAAGATGAAATTAAATGGAAAACATCAATGAAATCCAACTAAAATCCTAACTCAAAAGGGACATATCTGAAAGAAGTATCTGTATATGTAAAAATTCTATGTACATAAAAAAGAATGTCAATACTGAACTAGATAATAGAATTTGATGCAAAAGCAGAAATACCAATAATTTCTAATAGTGTTTGACTTTTTGTACCACAACTTTGTATTTCTTAACTTAAAAAGTAACTAACCATGATCTATTCTAAGAGAAACAAAATTGTACTAACTGAACTAAGTGAAAAAAGTTGTGCCTTCAAGTCCTAGTGTGCTCCATTTGAGTATATTTAAAATGCCTGCTTGACATAAAACTGTTCAAATCTTTGGTGAAGAATATTTCATTTAGCCCAACCTCTCACTATCTTTGGCATTTTTCAAAGATAGAATCTACTTGTAGTTTCATGAACTCATGAACCTTTGACATGGAATGAATTTCAGAGATCTTGTTGTCCTGCAATTTCAAGATTTTTTAAGGCAGGGGATATAGCTCGCTCAGAGCACAAGCGCCTGCCTGGCAAGTGCAAGATCCTAAGTTTGATTCTTGGTACCCAAAACAAACAAACAAAACCAAAACCAAAACAAGATTTTTGAAGGCAAAGGACTCTTCTAATGAAAGCATAATCGGAAGTGCAGCAGACTTGGACATAACTCAGTGCAGTCTCAACATCCCATTCTGCCTAATTCACATCTCTCCGGTTTTGTTCCACTGAATTGCTAGGCTCACCATGTAGTTCATGATTACAAAGCTTTCCTGCTCCGCATCTAACTAGAGCAGGAATCACTTATGGAAGCCCGTGGCAGCACCACACTGCCTTTACAAGCTTTGTATTCAAAGCCCTGTCTCGTTGCATCGCACTGCTCATTATAGCTTAGCCTAAGCACAGAGAAGCATTTTCCTGCCTTAAGCTAAACTATTTTGTGGTATAATTTTAATATATTAGCCCAAAGTGTACCCTAGGTCTGATTTCCCATTATTTTCCTTGGCTACCTAATCCCTTCCACCTAATTGGAGCCATTCACAGGTGAAAGTAGTTCTCTTACATTCTGCACCCTCTGACCTGCAGTGGGGTTATCTTACCTGGTCTCCTCTCTTTAGCACTCCCTGGACATCCTTCCCATAGGAGAACAGTACCTGGAAGCCAGGGCCTAGAACATCCCTGTACATGCTGCTGCTGTTTTCTAGGATCCCTGAGTTTCCTACCCAAATCCTAGGGCCTGGCCAGCCTCCTCCCAAATCCATCCTCAAGGACAGTTCACATGGCCAAAGTATGCGATCCTTGACTCAAGAAGTGTACAGAGGCTTAGGGGATGGGATTTTCATGGCTACTGGAGTATGAGAGACCATTGATGGTGCCAGATGGAGGAGAAGCTAGACAAGATGCAAATAAGGGGTTCTTCTATTGCTGTGCCTACTTCGGTGTATATATAATGAGAACAAGCCTAATTTCAAAAGTTAAGTTTTAAAAGCTCTTCATTCTACTTTAGTCAATCTCCATTAAATATGTATTTTACCCTGTTCCTGTTTCAATCAGGTCACCACATTAAAAACAGTCTATGTCTAGACTCCTTGAAGCTAACCAGTTTTAGATACTCACTAGTTTTTTTTTTTTAAAACAAATACAGCTGGTTGCTTAAATTTCATTCCTCCTGTTGAAGTTTTAAGCTATCTTTAATGTTTGAATGAAGTCTTCCTTCCTCTTGAAAAGTGTGAAATGAGAGACACTACATTATTTAGCAAATTGCCTCTTGGAGGATTTGAATGTGACCATATTCACTGGATGCTTACCTGCTAGATTGATTTGGTTGTAGCGGACAACTTCTGTTTTGTTTGCCTTAGAGACAGAATTTAGAACACAGGGCAAGTTCTATTACTGAGTGGGGAAAGAGACATAGTGACAAGCATTTCCTGAAACATGTTGTCTTCTTTTCCTGGAAGAGTTTCTACAGACTGCATAGTGCAAAGTTCAAATAAGACAGATTCACATAAGTGGTATAGAGGTGGCCAGAACTCATTTTTTATTTTTAAATGTTTATTTTTTAATTAATACATTTTTGCAGTACACAGTGATCAGTACTCTGACTCAGAAAAGAGAAGGACTGCTGGGCAGATTATAGATTTTCCTGATGAATGAATTCCTACAGTGAGAGTTGCTGGCTTAATATGACCTAATATTAATATTGGAATTAAAATTGCTTAAGCAGGAAATTGATACTTTCTCTTTAAATCAAAGGTATATATTGCCGGGTGTGGTGGCGCATGCCTGTAATCCCAGCCCTTGGGAGGCTGAGGCAGGAGGATTGCTGTGAGTTCAAGACCAGCCTGAGCTAAAAAGTGAGCTTAAGGCCAGCCTGAACTGCACAGTGAGACCCTGTCTCAAAAACACAAGAAATAATAAATAAATAAATAAATAAATAAATAAATAAATAAATCAAAGGTATAAATTACCTTTCTAGCATATATGCAAGACAAGTTAAACAATATCTTGGTTTTTATATACTAACTTTTTAATCCATAAATGATATTTAAAATCTCTATGCACTTTACTCATCTATGGATGAATAGAAATGAATCCAGGCAACACAATTTCAAAATCACTCAAACATCTGCCTTTTCAGTTGTCTTTCTAAGCATTAAGCTCCGTTAAATTTGGTTGTACTTACTCAAATTGTTCAGGTTCTTAGAGCCTACATGAAGCTAATCTGACAAGATATTTGGGGATGTTAGATGAACTACTTTGCTTTAATGGTTGCACAGAACTGTCACTTAATAAGCATCAATTCTTCTGTTACTTTGACTGGGTTTTATTAACAATGTCCATGACAATACATGACTTCCAAAATATGTTTGCTATGATTATATAACCCAAATTTAATACCAATTTTGATGCCACTAACTGAAGGACAATATTGAGTCTTAAAGTGTCATGACCTTCATACCAAAATCACCACTGGAGGGAGGAACAGTACAGACAAGAGTTTTGATCTATGACCTAGATAAGTTCATAAAAACAAGATCTCTGAGCATCAGTTTACTCATCCATGAAATATAATAGAATGTTTTAAATGAGATAACAGATGGTAAAAGTCCTTTGTAAATTGTAGCATTTAATAATGATGCATTTTCAGAAGACATCTATATATACAGGGTCTAACAGCAAAAAACAGTAGGCAGTAAATGCCTGTTGAAAGATGGGAAGGAATGAAGAGAAGAGATAGTGTGACAATTAGCTGATTATGCCACCTTGGGCAAAAAATACCCAACATCCAGCATAGTTCTAGGGCAGGAAGACTCCCCTAGGCAGGATTGTGAGCAGAATTCTGTAAGAGGCAAATGAAGGAGTAAGGCTCACTTCTGTTTCTTCAGAGGCACTCCAGGCTTCACCCTCACCCTGGATGTGAGCTCTTGGCTTCCAGGACAAACCCTTTAGACTCCCGATACAGACTCTCATGGGATGCTGAGCTTCCGCTGGGTCCTTTGGATCTCCAACACACAGACAGACTGTTTGCCCCTGTGCACACTGACTCAGTGGAAAGCCACTGAAGGCTGATCCTATAAGTTCTTGGGTTAACTCTGCTCCCTTAGTAGGCATTAACTTATTATAGATAGCTAACAAAAGTATGGAAAGGAAAAAGAAAAAAAGGAAGAAAATGAACATATGAAAAGCTTCAATCAAGTTTCTCTTTCAGCCACTTACTTTGTCATTGAAGTATCATCTCTGATCTCCACTTAATAGATACCCTAATAGGATATTGCATAAATTGCCTTAGTCTTTGAGAACTACTGTTTTTGTTGTTGTAGTTGTTATTGAAGATTGATTGATTGATTGACTGATTTAGTAGAGGGTCTCATTATACAGCTCATAGTGATCTTCCTTTCTCAGCCCCACCAGTGCTGGCATTACAGGTGGGCACCACCATGCCCAATTTTGCTTACCAGCATGGTCCAGGCTGGCAGCACATGCAATACTGGAGGTGGAATACAGGCCCTTGATTTTGCCAAGCAGATGCTTAGACCACTAAGCCATCTCTCTGGCCCAAGAGTCAATGTTTTATGGCATAAAATTATTGCATAATTTCTTCACTGGAGCTAGAGCAGTTCCTCTACCAAGACAGTGTACTATGTGAAAAAGACTCAACTGTAAATAGGTGGAAGAACATAGACCTGGAAGCCAGAAAAACCTAAACTGAGATCCTTTTTCTATTTGTTTGTTTTAATAAAAATTTTTATTTAACCCATGACGTACAAAATTTGAACAAGTAGCCAGCATTAAAAAATAATGTGCTGTGCTGGCCTCACCACTGGGGCAAGCTGAGATGACCATTGAGACTGGGCGTGACGGTGCACCTGTAATCCCAGGGCTTGGGTGGCCAAAAATAGGAGAATCACCACGTAGCCAATCTACATAGTGAGACCTTGTAGACTCTGTACCAAATAGATTTTTAAAAATACATTTCTTAAATCATTTGTGTGTGTGTGTGTGTGTGTGTGTGTGTGTGTGTGTGTGTGTATGTATCTGTCTTTCTGAAACAGGGTTTCACTATGCCATTCAGGCAGGCCTAGGTCTCACTTGGTAGCCCAGGCTGGCTTCAGACTCTTGGCAATCCTCCTGTTTCAGCCTTTGAAATGCTGAGATTACAGGTGTGAGCCATTATACCTGGATAAAATTACTTTTTTCCATACTAAGTCTTCAACGTCCGCTGTCTGGTACATCAACACTGCCCATGCTCATGAGCCATGAAAGGCCCATGGCACGTATAAGGTACAGATTTAAAAAGTCTTCTTCATTGAATAAGAGTTTAAAACTTAAGCACCATACACCTCTATTTTAGTCCATTGAAGGCATAACTCAAAAGGCAAGACCTGAAACTGGGCCCAAGTATTCCATTTTAGAGCTTAATATTAATAATTTAGACTTTTAATCACTGTTTATAACAAGGTACTTAAAGCCCATTTGCTTTGAGATCAGTGAACCTGCCATATATATATATATAAAATCACAGTGGACTTTTCTTTTTGTATTCTAGGGAAGGGTCTACAGGGTGTTCAGGGTCTCACTACTAGACAGGACTCATAGTGATCCACCTGTGTGCAGCCTCCCGAGAGCTGGGATTACAGGTGTGCGTCACTATGCCCAGTCTCAATCACCATCTCAGCGAGCCCTGGGGGTGGGGCCACAGTAGCTGATCCAAGGATCAAACCCTGGCCCCTGAGCCTGCTTGTAGGCACTTTAATCTGCTGAGATATTTGACCCGCCCAACGTTGGACTTTATCAAGGAATGCAAGAGGAATACCACAGATCCTTGGCAGCTAAGCTAACGAGGATCCATGTGCATCCTTAGGAGATTCTGAGGCTCTCAGAGAAGAGTGGGGTGGGAGGCCCTGCACAAGTTCACCTTCTTTCTCAGGAAAAGGATGAACCAGAAATGGACTGAAGTTGGTCCCCAAATTTCCACAGGCCAGATTGTTGTTAGGATAGTAAAGAAGCTGTGTTTTGCTTTATTTTCTAATTAATTTTATTCAGAAAAAATTGCAATGAGCCAGCTTTGAAATAGGTTGGTAGGAGAGTTACAGCAATTAATACATTGCATGTTGTTGTCTTTGTTGTAGTCATTCATAGCACAAGATGCAAACATGATATCCTGTCCAAACACTATTAGAACAAATCTGTCTTCTTATTGAATTAAGAGAAAGAAGCTATATATCCGTCCTATTTTGTATATACAGATACAAAACGATCCTTCATTTATATCCACTGTTATTATTTATTTGTTTAGTTTTGCTGTTTAAATATTGTAGGTGCTTTAATTCAGCAAAATAATTCAATATAGTACAGTAGTACATAATAGTAGTGGGTTATCCAGGACTGACAATGTCTGAATCTGTTGACTTGAGCCTTCTACAGCTCAGCTTAACATTGCTACACTTTTCATACCTCATTTCTACACTTTTTTCCTGAATGATTAAGACCAAGATAAAGCAAGACCTATATAACAAGAAGTGTAATTTTGTATCTGACAATTTTGTATTTGACAAGGTCAGTCAAGTCCCCTTGGGTCTTATCCCAAAACCTTGTACTGCACTTTGTAGATCTCTGTCAGTGTCAGCCATGTGGATGAGTCACAGCCATTGCCTGACGAGTTTGCTCTCTGTGAAAGCCTGAGAGAATGTTTTCTCTGCGTAAACTGAGATCTTGCATTTTCATTTGCAATTATTTTTTCCCAAACAACTTGGTTGTCTTCTCTGTATTTTATTCACTTAAACATGCACTAAAACATGTAAGACTTCTTTATAGCACTTGCACCACCAGCATTTTATATATTAATATGCACCTTCCCTTGCCCTTATGAGAAAGCAAGATGTATAAAGAAAGGCAGGGACTTTGATTTACACACCACTAAGACCCCACTACTCAGAACAAGTCATACAAAAACCTTTATAAATATTTGTCTAATAAATTTCTCCTTTTAAATATATTTATTTATTTTTATTTTATTGAAGAACAAATAGCAATGAGACAGTTTCATGACAAATTAATAGGACAGATTCAATAAATTAATACATTTCAATCTGTTTTCATGTCATACAAGGTATATACATGATATTATATTTACAGACATTATAGCAGATGTCTCTAATCAGTGAATTAAGACAGAGTATAGCTGTTTACTTATCTTAATTTTTATATCTGAATTATATCACATATTCAATAATTAACACTTTCTACCTTGTTATTTGCCTAGTGGTTGTCCATAGTACTAGAAGCCAACATAGCATCTTGTATAATCACTATTAGTGAAAATCTTGCTTCTCATAGAATTATGCAGAAGCATGGCATATTTATCCTAACTATACTGTTTATACACACACATCATGATTCATCCTTTGCATACAACTTTTTTTTATCCAGACCTGTCAAAGATGGACACTCCATTGTCATTCAACCAATTTAGGTGCCTGAACTCGGCGACACAATCCAACACAGTCCAGCATTCCACAATAATAGTGAGTTATCTGAAGAAGTTGCTGACTATAGCCATTTATAGCTCAGCTTACTATTATGGCCTTATTTTATATACCTCATTTTTATACTTTTCTGCTGGATGGTTAAACCGAGACAGAACAAGACTTATATTGCAAAAGATGTAGCTTTTGTTTATGATGAGGTCAGTGAAGTCCCCTCAGGGTTTATCTTGTAATCCTGTACCTTATTCTGTAGATCCTTTGTCTGTGTCATCCATGCGGATGAGTCACAGCCAATGCTTGACCAGTTTGCTCTCTGTGAGAGCCTGAGAGAAAGTTTTCTCTCCATGTGACTCTCCCCAGGAACACTATAGATCATCAATCTCTTTCTTCTATGGCTCCATAATCTCCTGGATCAGAAAATTTGGGGCACAACTGAGTTTAATGATGTTACAGTACAGGTTCACCTATGTCCTGAGTCTTCGCTGACATTGATAGGCTAGGGGCAAAATGTGGGCTGGCCTTGAAGCTCTTCTATTTCTCCAATTTTGATCTGTGAACTTAGGTTGTTAACCACCCAGCACAAAAGCTGAGTAGTACCCTGCAGCATAGGCCGTTCAGTTTGCCCTAACTATCTGACTCAATTGTTTGTAGTTGCTGTCGTACATTTCTATATGCATTTTTTCTTTTGACTTCTTATACTAGGGAGACTATACAATATTTGCACATGTGTGTCTGGTTTATTTCACTTATGAGTATATGTTCAACTGGCATCCACTTCAATATAAATGCTTCAAGTTTATCATTCTTTATAGCTGCATAATGCTCCATTATATAGAAATACCACATCTTTTTCAACCATTCCTCATGTGATGGATATCTTGGTTGTTTCCAAGATTTCGCTATCATAAATTGTGCTGCTATAAACATAGGTACACATATTTCACTACGATTTGATGTTTTCAGTTCGTCTGGGGAAATTCCCAGTGGGGGGATAGCTGGCTTGAATGGGATTTCTAGCCCTACTCTTTTGAGGAGTCTCCACATTGATCTCCACAATGGTTGCACCAGTCTACATTCCCACCAGCAGTGAAGTGTTCCCTTTTCCCCACAACTTCTCCAACATTTGCTGTTGGTTGATTTTCTTATGATCACCATTCTTTCTGGAGGGAAATGGTATCTCAGTTTTGTTTTTATTTACATTTCACGAATGGCTAGCGATGTGGAGCATTTTTTCATATATTTATTCACTTCCTTAATTTTGTCCTCTGAGAAGTGTATATGCATTTCAGATGCCCATTTCTGAATTGGGTCTTTAAATTTGAGGGCTCTGTTATATCTTAGTTCTTTATATATTCTAGACAACAGACCTTTGTCTGATTGCTTATTAGTTAGGATTATTTCAAAATTTGTGGGTTGTCTTTTCACTCTGCTAACAATTTCTTTTGATGTGCAGAAAGTCCTCAAGAAGTGTAGATCCCAGTTGTTGATTCTTTCAAGTGTTTCCTGTGTGAATATATGTTTGTTCATGAACTCTTTACCTCAAATTTTAGTTTTCAGCATGTAGAAAGCCAGGTTTTCCAGCACCATTTATTAAAAAGGCTATCTTTCTTCCAGTAAGCTTGCTTGGCCCCTTGTCAAAGATTAGATGACTGAGTGTGTTCATAGAAGCCTCTGCGTCTTCTCCTCTATTCCATTGATCTTCAGGTCCATTTCATTGACAGTACCATGTTGATTTTATCACAGTGGCTTTGTATTATAATTTCAAGTCAGAAAGTGTGATGCCTCCTGCCTTCCCTTATTGGCCAAGATTGCCATTGCTATTATATGTCTTTTGTGGTTCCAAGTAAAGTTTAGGGACAATTTATCTAGGTCTGGGAGGTGTGTTGGTGGAAGTTTGATAGGGATTGCATTAAATCCGTACAGCAATTTTGGGAGTATGGCCATCTTCATGATGTTGGTTCTTCCTATCCAGGAGCAGGGAATGTCTTTCCATTTTATGAAATCATCTATAATCTCTTTTCTTAGTGTGTTGTAATTTTCTGTGAAAAGATCTTTGACTTCCTTGGTTAAGTGAATTCCAAAGTATTTCATTTTCTGTGGCAAAAGGTATAGTTTCTATTGTTTCCCTTTCAGTGTGTTTGTTATCTGTGTAGAACAATGCTATTGACTTTTGAGTATTGACTTTGTATCCTGCTATGCTACTGAATTTCTGTATCGGTTCTAGTAGTTTCTTGATGGAACTTTTGTGGTC